>ML790763.1:395563-411165 GCA_009831015.1 Picea engelmannii | reverse complement strand
GAATGGTTAGTTGGCTATTGAGGTTTGTGTCGTGATCCTGCGTGGATCATGGAAAGGGAGTCTAGTCTTGCCCAGGCTAGCATCTTAGCTTCTCTAGTTCATGTGGGATGACTAGGTGTGAAGCTATGGTAGTAGTCCTCCCCGATGGATGGGTGAGATAGATGACTACAAGAGAAGGGAGAACATAAAATGAATGGCAAAACTCATAGGACATCTTCTGTGTGAAGATAAGAAAGAAGTATCTTCTGCGTGAAGACGAAAAAAGGAAAGAGTATCTTCTGCGCGAAGATAAAGAGAACAAAACTTCTGATGATTTATAGATATGCCAGTCAGTGATCATGATGCCAGACGACCAAGTGGAAGATATTGATGCCTCTTGTTATCCAATCGATGATGTTGCCCAGTTGATGATGCTATCCAGTGGATGCCGCTACGTAGTTGATGTTGACATCCGGTGACCTGTCAAAAGATAAAGAATATCCTTCTTGTTAAGAGGGAGTGTTAAAATATTGTGTAATTGCAAAGAATATTCTTATCCCCTTTTGCGGATAAAGATAAAATATATTTATTATTGATTAGATCAATCCCCTTTTGTGGATTGATCATGTCGGTCATTGTAATTGACCAAATCCCCTTTTGCGGATTGGTCAAACCCTAATTGTAATAGGCTAAATAAGAAGTCGGCCCCAGAATATATTAAAGGTGGTTATAACCACCCAGAAGAAGAAGTTGGCCCTGCCAGTGAAGAGACACTTCCACACGTGCCAAAATTGTATAAATAAGAGAGGCCAGCGCCTCATTTAGACACACACTCAGCTCACTCATCTAGTGCGCAAGTTTTGAAGGAAGCTCCAGCTGCCAGTTGCCAGAAGAAGGAAGAGAGAGAGGCGTGTTGCTCAGTGTTGGATATTCTCTGCTGTCTGGTTCATTATCTTGGCATTGTATTGGCTATCTATATTAAGGAAGTTTTGTTGGGTTTTCTTCCCCTTGAGGGTTTCCCAGGATAAATGCTTGTGTGCTCTTGTGATTGTGTTTCTCTCAGTGATCATGTCTTTGCTATTGTTATCTAGTAAATTGAAAGTAACCTAATAATAGCAGAAACTTTAACATTTTGCAGTTTTCGCATTAGTGTGAGGGTCAGTGTGAGCTTCAATGTGAGTTTTAGTGGACAGCCATGTCAATGTCCCAGATGCGAGCAGAGGATAGGCTAGACGGAGCTAGCAACTGGTCCCCTTGGAAGACCATGATCACTTTCGTCTTGGAGGACCTTGAACTATGGGATATAGTTCAAGCTCCCGTGGTGATTCCTCCTGCACCTGCTCTATCACCATTGTTGGATGTAGATTTTAGGAAGAATAACATTAAAGCAAAGAGGACTATTTGTGATGCGGTGAGGGACCACATCATTCCCCATTTGACTGGTAAAGACTATGCATTTGGGATGTGGGCATCCTTGTGCAAGATTTACCAGAGTCCCAACCAAAACCGGAAGATGGTTCTACAGGACAAGCTTAAGAGCATTCAGATGCTCAATTTCGAGACAGACACATCATACCTAGGTAGATTCACTCAAATAAGAGATGAGTTAGCAGCAGTCGGAGAGATTGTGGATCCAAACTTTTTGGTGAGGACGGCTTTGAACAACTTTTCCAAACCTTGGGGTTCATTTGTACGAGGCATTGTTTCCTGGGAGGTCATGCCTACTTGGAAGAGACTTTGGGACAACTTTGTACAGGAGGAGTTGAGGTGCAGCTTTGGGTCTTCAGGATAGCAGCATACGCCTAAGGGGGATGAGGATCTTGCGCTTTGGACAAAGGGAAAGAAGAAGATCGGAGAGGGTGCAAGACAGGGTCCCAAGGGAGGGACCCAGCCACAGGAGAGTGGCAGTGGGCAGAAGAAGGACATAAGCAAAGTGAGATGCTTTGCTTGTGGTGAGAAGGGGCACTATGTTGGACAGTGTCCCAAGAGGAAGAAGAAGAAGAAGTGAGGTGTTATGGCAGCGACAGCCGAGGAAGAGTTCAATGCACAGTTTGCGAAATAGTGTGCATTCGTCAGTTATTGTTCAGTTGATGCAACATCCAGCGTCAGGTGGGGAGACAGAGTTGAGGAGAACCTATTGACTCAGAGTAGTGATTCAGAGGGAGCTCAGACTCAGTTTTCAAGGACACCATCTTCAGGGGTGACTAGCCCACCCAGGACAACTTTAGTTTCAGAGTTGTCAAGACAGAGGGTTGGTGTTGTAGCTTCAGAGCATCAGAGATTGATGAGGAGGAGGAGCAGGGCACCACAGAGGCTTGAGCCTCACTTGGCTACGAAGACGGGCAAATCAGGTTCAAGATCCACTTCAGGTGAAAGTCACTTGGTGAGAGGCCAAGTTGAGGATCTTGGTGAGATGCCAAGATCCATATACTCTTGGTGAGATGCCAAGAGAGAGACTCTTAGTGAGATGCCAAGAGTAGTGACCGTTGGCAATATGCCAAGAGATAGAAATCCTTGGTGAGAGAGCAAGGTTGAGAATCTTGGTGAGATGCCAAGACCTAGAGACTCTTGGTGAAATACCAAGAGATGTGACTCATATTGCATGCCATGAGTATAGGACCTTGGTGAGAGACCAAGGAGAGGATCTTGGTGAGATGCCAAGACCCAAAGACCTTTGGTGAAATGCCGAGGGAGAGATCTTTGGTGAGATGCCAAGATCTAGGTGATCTCAGGTAGGTGGAGATGGTCTTCCATCTAGAGATCAGGGCAGGTCGACAGATCAGTGTCAGGGCAGGTTGAGTAGATCAATGTCAGGGCAAGTCGAGCAGATTAGAGACAGAGGCCACTTTGATGAGAGGGTACAACCGTACTCACCTAGTCCTTGCCAGGAGGCAAGGAAGTCCATAGCTAGGACAAGATTGATTGGTGAGAAACACTCCTCGGTAAGAGGGAGTGTTGAGTTTTGGTGTACCTCGGGAAGTGGTCCCCTTGTGGTTTGGAGCCTCTAACCACAAGAGGGAGATGTTGGTACCTTTGTACCTTGTACTTTATGTCTAATTTCACTTTGACTTAGTAGATTTAAGTCAAAAGTGAAATTTGGTCATTTTAGCCTAAAGTGACTATTAATTCACTTTGTGGGTGAATTAGGGAACTTAACCCAAAGTGGGTTTTGAGTTGAGATTATTGTGGGATGATCTCAACCATTGATTAGGGATGGCTTGGGATGATCCTAGCCATCCACTTTTAGGTTTCCTTATGGATTGCTCAAGGACGACGCAAGGGGCCAAGAGAGGCTCATTCATTCATTTACTCACTTGGAGAGCTTGAGAGGAAGTATGAGGATGAGGCTCGAAGCATTGAGAGAGGGAAGCAAGGGCACCGCCTCCTTCCATGGAGGGCTCTAGGAGGCTTTGGCTCTCATTATTTTGTGGTGATCACTCGTGCTTGGAGGAGGGCGCACTATAGGAGGAGGGCACACACCTAGCAGGGAGAAGCTACACTTGGAAGATTGCAGATCTGTTTGTTTCAATGGAGAGGTAGCACACAAGAGCACATTTGTGTGCAAGGGATTCTTCTTCAGAGCATCCAGGGTCAAGGGAGCATTACTTTAGTGGATTTGGCAACAAGGGGAAGAGGCGCACTAGTCTTGGGCGCATTTCTTCCTGGATCCTTTGGCAAGTCTCGAGAGGATCTTGCTTTGTATACAGGTTCCGTCATATTGTATTTCTCGTTGTATCTCATGCTTTAGTCACCACTTATATATACTTCCATTCCAAATTGGTTTTCCCCGGGGGGGTTTTATCCAGGGTCATGTTGACCAAAAATATATGTGTTCATTTCATGCATGCTTAGAGTGTAGATCAACTTATTTGTGCTGTAAAGATCTAGAGGAGTGTTACTTGTTTTGAGATATATTGCATGTGCTAACGACCGGGACCGGTTCGAACACACTTGCAAGGGCACCTCAAAGAACACTTAACCAACAAAAACTATGGGCAGAAAATTACTAAACTGCATGCTGTCCTAAAACAGCAAAGGAAAGTTTTGAAGATTGAAACTTAGAGCCAATCTCAAGGTCAAAGATAGACCTTAGTTGGCAGCCTCATAGTACCTTAGTTTTCTTCAGTAAGCAGCAGTGACAGGGGGACGGGGAGGAGCATTACTAAGACTCGAGGAGCATGGCAGATACGCTTAGAGGAGCTATGCATGCGAGAGGGCATTACAAATGGGCAGAATGTCAATCTTGTGGCTTGCATGCCATTATTAGATTTCTGAGAGCATTACTAAGACTCGAGGAGCATGAGGGATACGCTTAGAGGAGCTATGCATGCGAGAGGGCATTACAAATGGGAAGAATGTCAATCTTGTGGCTTACGTGCCATTATTAGATTTTTGAGTAGTTGGGGTTTCATATATTTCTGAGTTTTTGGACTTTGGGTAGTGGAATCAAATGGGACTGTGTTACTGAACCAAGGTGGTTTTCAGACATGTTTTAGTTTAGTAATATTTCTTACTAAATCAAAAAATGGGCATTCTTTTTCCTGAGTATGGAAAATTTATTGCTTTTATGTGAATGTCTGTGTTTTTAGCTAAATCGTATTCTGTTAGTTGATCTCTGCTATAACTCTGTAGCAGGGTTCTGAGTTTTTCCTGTAGCTGAGTGACTGCATCGCATAGGACTGCCAACTTCAAAGGGATACAACCAAATAAACTTCCAGCACAAAATCACAACCCCTTGGAAAGGCTTACTGACAAGGGGTGTAGAAACCATAATCAGTTAGAAATATTGTTTTGCCAGTGTCTAATAAGTTCCATATTGCAGAATGATTTGAAGAATATCTTGGGGAAAAGATCCACTGAAAGTCTAACACATTAAAATTTTACAGATAGTATATCACATAAATTTTTTACAGTTAGCATATTAGCTTAATTTCTCATATAACTCCTATTGTAACTTCATTCCAATAAATTTCCTGACCATCTTAATTTCTCTAATACACATCGCAGATTGACAATCTGGTGCTATTTCAGGTTTAAGTACAGAAACATTGAAAACATAAAAAGGATTCTGCAATACGAGAATTTTACTGTGCAACGGTATCACGCAATCTTGACAAGTTTATAATAAAATATTGTTATCCAAGTTACAGTAGAACATCTTTGGCATGCACATGAGGGAGCACTGGATGGTAAAGAGAATCATACATGACTAGCCCAATGAGAAAGCCAAGCATTATCTATCTATTTATCTATCTATATAGAAGAAGAAAGCTAAACGTTCTACATTTTCAACCTTTTTCAACCTTTTTCAGTTTGTCATCACCAGAATCTGCTCAGGCAATCTTTGCAGAAATTGCAATTTTGGATTGGCGAAATTGTTCATTATGCAAAAGTAGATTCAGCACCCTCAAATACCCATACTGCAACCAGATTGTGCAAATGTTAACATCTGATATCTGCAATTCCATAATCCAAAATGGTTCACGATAGATTTCAGAGCAAAAATGCCAATGTCCCCTCGCCAAAAAAGGACTAATTCACCATGCATTTAGACTTATCTCTCTCTCTCTCTCTCTATATATATATATAATTGAACCTGAATCTAGAGAAAATAAATTGTGAACAATATAGCATAAAAAAATAAATTGTACACAATATAGCATTAATACTCAGCAACAATAAGTCATAGGAGCAATTCCAGAATTAAAGTCACAAACAGGGTACCGAAATTAAAACACTCTTTGCACTAGACTAAGTGAAATTAAAAACTATCACAAAATTAGAAACATTGCCAATTCACAGTTGGAGCATCAGATAAAAATCAATCATTGCAATGCATGCAAAACATGGATGTCATAATTATACATACCTTTTACATAACAGTTGGACATGGAAACTAACTAAAAGGTCTTTATTGCACCAAGAGAAGTGATGTGCATTCTACAGTCCAGTATAAGGGAGATGTGTAATGTCTGAGCCTAACACTGACATCACATTTAGCATAAGTCGACCCAAATTAATATTTTAATTTTTTTTTTTAAATAACAGCCCAATATGGATGAGATGTGTAACATAAAAAAACATAATTTAAGAAAAGAATATCAAACAGTAATAATATATATACACACACATTAACATATTTGCATCTCAACTTCTTTTTTTATCCCTCTCAGTGCTTAATAGATCTGTAAAAATTATCAAAGGCTTAAAAAGGGATGGTAACGACAGGCTTAGAGTAAGTTCAGTGGCATAATTCTTTAGGGGAGAAGAACAATAAAGTGGTAATGACGGGCTTACAGGAAGTTCAGTGGCATAATTCTTTAGAGGGGAACAACAACAAAAACATCTATCACACGTCTAAAGAGCAAGGTATATATGCATTTTGCCATTTTATAAAATGTAGCACATATGGCAGGGTAAAATTGGATATAATTTGTTAATCACGTGGCTATTGAAAAACTAATTAAGGGAACAACAAAACAACACTCTTGGCACTGTCTCGAGTTACAGCTTCAGTTTTCTGACTTGTTAAGTATATTGGTATAGACTTTGTAATCCTATCATAGTTTATAAACGATTTCTTCCCCTCAAGAGAGATGAGGAAACAAATAAAGAACTTGTACGCTTAACAAAATACCAGTACATTTGGAATTTAAGCTAAGAAACCTGCATCAATTTGCAAACATAGAAACATGTATTATTGCCTCTTGCTAAAGTTTCGGTTTGAAGGCATGCAGGCAGAATGGCTCTCCCTGTAAAATTACTGGAGTGATTATAGCTTTGTCAGCCTTCTGGCCAGGTTTCTGCAACAAGCGACGCAATAAGAAACATCTTTTGTGTAGTCAGGTGATATGTGATTAATAAGGTCTTACATCCGGGAAACTAAGAATTACATAATATACTTTGCATCTTAACATCTTAAAGGGGCATATATATTACTCTATAATACTTATTGACTTTCAGTAGTATAAGCAAAAGAATTTCTTGAATCAAGTAGCATATGTTTCTACTGTTATACACCTTACACTATAAGGCACAAACAAATGCTAGGGAATCAGACTTCTATATCTAAGGCCTATACAAATCCAGCACAAGCATACTGTTATTAAAGAGGACAATCAACCTGCAAAACAAATTGACTTCAGAGAACTTGCAAGCTATGAGGTAAATTAAAGAGAAAGATAGACAAGTGAATTCAGATTTATCTAAAAGCAAATCGACTAAGAAGGGGAAAAAATACAAGCTTACGAAAACTACCTGCAGGTTCAAAAACTGTCTCGAAATAAACACAGCAAACAAAGTTTATCCAGTTAATCAAATATATACGATCCCTGGGCGCCCTGAACACTGGATAGCTCATGCATTGCTCACACACCCATGCTAACGTACTTCACACCCACGCACACATATATAAACATTGTAACATGAAACTGTAGAAAGAGAGAAAGAACTGATAGTATTTTTTTCAAAATGAAAATGAGATACAAAACTCAGTCTCATGAGAGATAATCGCCTACACAACCAACTAGCATTGGGTTAAGACAATTAAAACCTAATTAACACACTATATATCTAAATCTCCTTTACTGATGTGAGGGGTGACATCTAAATCTCCTTTACAGATGTGAGGGGTGACTTCATTAAAACCTAATTAACACACTATATGTCTAAATCTCCTTTATTGATGTAAGGGGTGATATCTAATACTGACACGTAATAAATACAATGATATAATAATTAGACTATCTTAGCTCTATCAACACATACTCATAAAACCTGATTCCATCCATAAGTAACATGATTCCCTCTAAATAACAGCAACCAAAGAAAAATTGACAAATTTGAGAGTAATAACAACCAACGGATGCAAAGATCTTTTAATTCAGAGAATAAGCAAACAAATTTGTGAGCCAATCCAAATTCAACAAAATCCAATTTTCGAAGTAAATTAGCTCAAATGGATAAGGGCTTGAAGTTTACACAGGTAAGTCTCAACACCCATCTGAGTATATAGCATAGGACTCATCACCTATGAGAAGCATTTTTCTTCCGAGTCCATCATCTCTATGTCATGCTCAATAAATACCTTCTTTGTAACTAAGTATGCACAGATCTGACACACCAAAGCTGGCATTGATAATCTCAGTAATAACATCTGCAATAGACCCAGTTCAGGCGCCCAATGTCGTTGGCTCATCAAAAATTATCTCCAGCTGAAAGATGAGCTGTTGAATCGGACAACTACTGAGGTACCTTTACTCAATAAAGAGCCCATAAATGGTGAGCCTCTTAGGTTACAACAAAGTACATTATGAATCTTCATAGCCATTGACATTTTATCAAAACCTAAAATTCAAGATTCCAGATGATCTGTCAGAAGATCATCTAAAATTGGAGCCCTATTGATAAATTAAGTTGGTCCCATCAACAAATGCAATTTAACTTGTTCATCAAATTTCTCACCCCTTCCACAGAAGCTACAAATCATTCATGATATATATATTCATAATCCGTTAAGAAGTCAAAGTAAACAATAAAACACAGGTGATCTACAGGTTCATTCGCAGCCAGTCTACTCACTCTTCCATGCATAGAGCAATAGAGAAAATCCTAGACCTTGGGACTCCCTCTCTTTAAGACTTTGAGTAGTTGGCCAAGGCAATATCGAAGAGCTAGACGAGAGCTTGGACCAAGATTTATCGGTCGAATGGCATGTCTGGAACATGAACACTGCATTTCCTACATTCGGGTTAAAAAGCCAATTGTGCACATCCCAAAACACCTCCACAGGGAGACCATCAACCAAAATAGTCTGATTGCCTCTAAATTTCCACATCAAGTGCTTAACCTGCATAACCATCTTCTTGTCTATGTGAACAGAAAGTGAAGGCTCTCTGAGACCTACCGTCTGACACTCGATCATGATATCATGGGTCTGCCCATTATCACAAAAACGAGCCTTTGTATTGTACACCCTCTTACCAAAAACATGTTCTTTCTTCGAAAGGAGGATTGTTTCACCCGATAGAGGCTTCGCGCGAGTCTTCTTATATGCCTCCTTGCCCATATCACCAAGCAGAAGAGCCATCTCAGAGTTGGAAACCACGGCTAAAAAATAGCTGTCTAATGGCTCAGGACTAGATCCATACTTAGCAGATGACAGGTCCCAGAACACATCAATTTTGCTGCTACCTGCTTCAAAACTCTTGAACCCCTTCTTCTTAGAAAATAACCAAGGCTTCATATCCACTTTGCAGATGCACTGACATGACTGATCATCTACATTCACACTAAGCCCCTGACCCATCAGATTCTTGCACCATGTCACTGTGATTATACGAAAATGATCCCCGATTTTGGTTCGGTACATTAATGTTACCAGATTCTGTGTCATCCTGCTGCTTGTAGATGAAGAATCTGTGACTTGGACTCCATGTTCGCCAAAACATGAAGGAAAATCCCTCATTTCTTCCCTTTGATTTTTTCTCAATAAAGCAAGAAAGAAAGGAACAAATTTCGCTTACCAGATAACCAAAACCACTAGGCTCCCATAGTCAGTTTCTGCCTGCCTACTGCTGCTGCCATCCTCAAGATATCCTTCATGTGGGTTCTTTGGGCATGCTGCATTATGCTCACACTCCACATTTTCGGCATTGGGACTGCTCTAATATCAAAATGCTGCAAAACCGATGGATTCCGGCATTAAATCCAACCGAATCAATCCAACAGTGAGAACCGATATCAAATAACTATCTGGATCAAACAATGAGAACCCAAATATCCTTTTGACAGAAACCCAACATGGGTTCGATCAAAGATTTAAAACCCAAATGGATTTCAATATAAAAGCTAATTTGGGTCAATTGAACAACCAGAAACCAAGTTAAAAATAACTCGGATTCAATCAAACAACGAGAGACCAAAGCTACCAAATTAAAAATCACTCGGATTCAATCAAACAACGAGAGCCCAAAGCTACAATCTACCTGGGTCAACAAAAAGAACGGGAACCCAATCAAACAATGAGAGCCCAAAGCTACAATCAACATGGGTCAATAAAAACAAAGGGAACCAAAGTAATGAGAATGTGGACAGTTAACAGAATCCATGAGAACTCTTGGTTGTGCCTGCAGGTCCCTGCACAATTTTTTAAGCTAGGCTATTCCGCCAGGAAGCAGGAGAAGCCAGGAGACAACATGATAGGTGATTGAGGGGATGGTAAATAAGTCATGTGATCTTCCCTCCTACCACCTTAGAAAAATAAATAAAAATATAAGTGGGGGAGATGAATGTGCTGAAAAGTGGCGTAATGAAGAGGCCCTCAAACAAGAAAAAAGTTTTAAAAGCATCTACGAAAGGTCTTTTTCCTCATCTGATCTGATCACATGTAATGCTCACATACCAATACAGATGACCTTCTTAAATTAACTACCCCCAGTACATCTTGGTCTTTCAAAACTGCTCTCATCTTGGCCTTTCAAAACTGTTCTTCTCCTCTGTCCTTTCTTTCTTATGACGATAGTGTTTTACTAACTCCTGTCCAGTAAGCAAGATTTTCCTCTTTCTAATTGCTAAAATTGAAGATAATGAACGAACAATTCAATCATGAGTAGTAGACTAGTAGAGAACAAAACCAGCGTGAGAGATGGACAGAGTCGTCTAAAACTATGTCACATCCCCCTATGACCGCTTCCTCACGATGAGGAAAGTAGGAAGGAAGATATATTATTGTAAGCCACCTTACGTTCCTACCTAATTAATGACCTATAAGGCCCTTCTTCATACGCAAGGTTGGTTGTTCATAAGCATTGGGTCTACGCATTTATGATCCCGTGACCAACTTGGATAATGTATAACTCTTTCATCCGACAAAACTCGAAGCTTTAGAGCGTCTTACCATGCTTTGTTGTCTTGTCTTTAAAGATAGGGAGTTGCCTTGGTTACACGTAGTTTTCCTTATTTAATAAGTGGTCCTTGAGTTATAATGGTAGTCATTAGAATTGATCTTGGGTTTAGTTTTTATGAGTTACCAATTTTCATGATTAAAAAATGTAGTATACTAAAGATTCTATGAAATGAAGATTTTTTGGGGGATATTTACCTGAAATCTGGCGAGAAATTGTTGGATTTGTTGATTTAAGTGATTATTTCTGTAAAATCCAAGTGAGTTTTTCAGCATGTTGAATCTATTTCTGTATTCATAAATGAATTCTAAACAACAAAAAATAATGATTTGTGTAAATTTATATCGTCGAATTCTGGGAAAAAAACTATTTCTAACCAATGCCTTAAAAAATAGGTAGATCTTTACTTTATTTTTTAAATTAACTTTGAATAGATTTACTCTTACCATATTATCTTAAAGAATAAAAATATCATTGCCTTGAGAAACTCTCTACATCTCAATATAGAGAAGATGTTGATGTTCATGTAATATAACACATTAAAATAATAATAAAAAATAAAAATTTATGTTGAATATATATATATATATATATATATATATATATATATATATATATATATATATATAAGATCTTCATATTCATGTAACATAACACATTAAAATACTAATAAAAAATAAAAATTTATGTTGAATCCATATATATATATATATATAAGATGTTGATATTCATGTAACATAACATATTAAAATAATAATAATAAAAATAATAACATAAATTTGTTTATATCAGCTCATATACATAAACAAATTTATTTTATTATTTATTTTATTATTATTTTAATGTGTTATGTTACATGAACATCAACATCTTATATATATATATATATATATATATATATATATATATATATATATATTGTGATGAATAACAATCAATCTAAATTCATTTAACTTTGAATTTAGTTCTCAGAGGGATCAAATCTCTCGAGGTGCAAACCTTTTTAGAGTGTAAAACTTGAGGAAAGGTTAAAGGTTTGCACCTTGAGAGATTTGATCCCTCTTAGATCTAGAGTTAAATGGATCTAGGCTAGTAGTCACCACTTCCAACAATCATCATTAGAATATAGCAATGCAATTTTTCATTGCTTAAATTGCATTTTTGAATGCATAAATGATTCAGCCACTGAAAAACCCCAAGAGCACTCGAATGATCTAGATTTAACCATTGAAATTTGCAATTCCAACTATTTCTAGCCAATTATTTATGGCCAAATTTTTTGAGGCAAAATTAACTAAAAAATATGACCAAAAATGATAAAAAAAAACCTTGAACTTTTAGACTATGTCAATAAAAATTATTTTTTCAAATTATCTTTATTACATTAATACAATTATAAAATCTAATGTTAATTTTTTTATTTGTATTTTTAATATTATGATTATTATTTGGATTATAGAATATAAGTTTTAAAAAATGTTCTTTTAAGTTGAATATGCTTAACAATTATCTCTCTTGGAATTGTTTTCACAAAATAAAACCCTCTGTCATAACTCAAATAAATACGCATGTCATAACTCAAATAAATATTTATATTAATGAAACAAAACACTTATGTATTTTGCAATCCTCATATTAATGAGGACAATAATCATATTAAAGGAGAATGAAATCCTTAACAAGGATGTGTCTCTTTGTTAACATTGCAACTAAGAAAACATCACAACATAAGCACCTCTAAACAATGTTAGTGCCAGAGCGAGTGTGGAGTAGTCAATTGCCTCCCTAAGACAACAAGGCACAAATACAACTACCCAACCATCTCAATGGCAATGGTGTATCTTCATCACACCTTAATGACACTACAATTTGCCTATGCAACGAATTGTGCCCAACCTCCTTACTAGACAAGGGTTGAATAAAATATCAATTGACCACTGATATAAAAGGTTTATAGAATTCATGTAATTAAACAAAATATGCAACAAAAAACCTCATAAGCTATCCAAATGTGCAAAGATTTTCGTATTCACGAATAACACCAAGAATTCAATGTTAAACATGTAAAACAACACTAATCTACATCATTTGATCCGTTGTTGGAGAATGATATACCACCCAACTCTAGGTGCTCACTGTGAATGGCACCTCTAACATAAGGTGATGAACTAATCATAAGGATGGCAAGCTTCACTTTCACGAGCTTACATGCTCAACTCATTAGCTTCATATAGGGAATTCGACAACCTACATAGCAAAATAGGAGAGCATAACAACCTGAACATACATAGAAACAAAGTAGCAACAATCAATTGAGCACTTGTTAGTTTATGCGTTAGTCAAGCATTCATTTGCTACTCTTCTCATTGGAAAGAGCCCTATTTTGGAAACCTACACACTAGTTAGAACACCATAACTACCTCACAACATGTGTTCCTTCTGCCCTTCACTACCATCTCTCCATGGATATAGGAAGGACTGCAACAAGAAATAAAATGGCTTGATCCAACCTACCCACTTAGTTGGGGAATAACCACAACATCTCTCTATGAATCTCTCTCCATAAATCTACATCTAAGCTCTCATCCTTTGAAGTATTATGCATATTGGACACATCAACAATAACATGACAAGAGGTGATTTATAAATTGACATGGATATTCCACTAGAATAGTTTGACACATCAAATCTTTCAAGTTTCTACAAACTCTTTGTTACACAACGTTTTACTTGAGATTAAGATTTAATATTACCAGTTTAGCATTTAAAATACTAAAATAAAATACGCTGAAACAAATACAACACCATCCATGCAATGAACACACGATGTACCCTAGAAAACCCAATGAGAAGATGGGGACTACACCTTACTCTTTTCTTCTTGGATAGGAAATGCAAATACAAAGAAAGATGAACTTGTGCCCTATATGAGCTACATGATCTTCCACTTCTTCCATTCTACTCCAATATCCTACTCCCCTGCTCTACTCAACTATGGAATAATAAATTAATACAACAAGAATGGAACCCCTTCCTTTCCTTGTGACCCAATGTTTAAGATGTCCTAATAATTTTCTAGGGTTATGGTTAGGGTTTTTGCATGCCTCAACTCCCAATTAGGGTTAGGGTTTTGGACCCTTTACGATCTTCTTGAAAGTCCACATGTGACTATCTCCACATGCATGAGTAATGGGAGTTGATGTGGCATTCGCTTGATACCATGGTGGTCAAAATCATAGGTCGATTTGTGAGAGGCATAACTTCCTCATACATATTCATATTGAGGTGATCATTGCACTATTGGAAAGCTCTCCATGTGTATAATAGAGTCAATAATTTAGGATACAAATCTACAATTTGACCCAAAAAATGGCTATTTAGTGCTCCAAATGGGCTCTATAAGTTTTGAGATCTCAAATAACCAAAATAGGACATGCCCCTTAAATGGGCCCTACAAGGCAGTAGTTCCAAATTTTCCACTCATAAACTACCAAAATAGATGACAAATTATATAGTGATCCATTTTGGATTATACCTCCCTAGTTTGGGAGGCTTTTGGTCCCAAAAATATTTTATTGAAGGAGGTGAGTAAATTTTTCCTCTACTTTCTCCCTAGAGTACCATTTGGCCTTGCCTGGAAGTTGTCCTTTCAACCCAACTTGTCAGAGCTCATGCTTCACTTGTTTTGGACTTCTTCTACAAAAATATGTCCTCTGCTAAGTCTACTCGAGCTTCTGGTGCTAAGTCCTCTATGGTAGGTAAGACTTGCCCATCATTTTCCTTGTCTAACATGGAAGGCTCACATAATTTCATATTTTCCACGTTTACTACTAAGTAAATGTGCATATGTAGAGGTAGATTAAATCTGTAGGCATTATCACCTACCTACTGCAACACTTCAAAATGACCATGTCATAGAGCCTTGATCTTCTTACTGTTGAAATATTGTAACTTCAAAGAATATTCTAATTATATTTGAGTTATTATCTTATAGATCAAATCCCCTTTTGTGGATTGATCATGTCGGGTCTTGTATAAGACCAAATCCCCTTTTGTAGATTGGTCAAACCATATTTATATGGTGGTATTTGTAAAGCCGCCCCCTAGGATTTATAAAGTGGTTCTAACCACTCTTGGAAGAAGTCGGCCCTACTAAGTGAAGAGACATAACCCTAACACCTCCTTGCTAGTATTTATAAGTGATGATGGCGCCTCATTTGTTCACTCACTCACTCACTCACTCACACTTCTAGTGCACATACTTTAAAGGAAGTTGCAGTTGCAAGAAGAAGGAGAAGAGAGGCGCATGCTCAGTCCTAGTTTATTCTTGGTGGTTTGGTCTTAGTCTTGGCATTGTATTAGCAATCTATTATTGAGGAAATTTTTGTTTGGTTTTCTCCCCCATGAGGGTTTCCCGAGATAAAATGTTGTGTACCTTTTGATTGTGTTTCTGTTAAGGTCCTAACCCGCACATAGGTAGATCAATGTATTCGGATGTAATAAAGGTCAATATTAATAAGGCCTTTCAATAAAATAGAATAAGGCGGATGTAAGAAGACTTAATAGAAGCTTCCACTTCTAGAAGGATCTTCCTCTAGATGCTTCTCTTAATAGACATATTTAGTATAAATAAGGGTCGAGGGTATGAGAACCCTAGCTTGGAGATTATTGTAACAGAGCGTTGCTCGACTGGAGGTTGCCCCCTCGAAGAGGCCTGTG
>ML790763.1:380481-394711 GCA_009831015.1 Picea engelmannii | reverse complement strand
TGGGTCTTGCAGAGCATGACAGCTGTAGAGGAAAGGGTTAGAGAAAATAAAACAAAACTATAAGCAAGAATTAAATAAAAACAAACTAAAACTATGAGCATATGGATAAAGAAATAAAAACACAAAAAGACCAATATCACCAATGTTTTTAGGTTGATCAATTGATGAAATCAAAACACAATGAAGAAAGGGGACTGTGAGTCCCTTCTTCCTCCAAAGGAAGGCTCTTGTGTCCTCACAAACTTGCTCTCCTTACAATGAGAAAATGAGGATGATGGTGAAAGAAATCCAAGCACATTCACTCAATGGAGAGGTGAATGGCTCTTTGAAATGGTGCCAATGTGTTATTGTCAAAGAATGAGTCCTTAACAATCTTAGTACCATAACAATACATGAAATTCCTTGAGAAAATGAGGTTTCCTCATGGCTTTTTATAGCATAGCATTGGGTGATTATGTAACTCCTTTGAGGTGTGAAAAGGGGCTCTTTAGGGCTTAATTAGGTCTTTGACCAGCCTACCATGCGGATTCAGCTCAGATTTGGGAGTCAAATCGGCTTGGGAGCTGATCCAGAAGTGGTTGGGAGGTCGACCAATTCCATAAATGCGTCGTTTAGCAGGTGCGCGGGTTTTTGCGCCAACAACCGTGCGTCGTGCGCGCATGCGCGCATTGTACGTTCTTGTTCCGCGCATATGCACGCGCACCTAACTTTTGTAAAGCGCCCTTCAATTTTTGGTTACTTTGTATAGTTTTTGACCCTTTTGCAATGCTGTGAAATTAATTCAGTGCCATGAATGACTTCATTCCTGTTTGACGATGATGAGTTCTTGTCGCCATATGCAGATGAAATTTTAGTGATAACATATGCCCCCTAATGGACGAGGTTAGGAGTATACGTATAGCTGAAATCCATCAATGTTTCTTGTACTGAGAATGTTGTTGTAAGAGAGAGCAATAGTGAGACCGTGCAGAGCGATCCGTTGGAGAAGAAAGGAACCTGTAGAACCCGACCTTCCATAAGGTGAGTAACAATATACAACTGTGTACAAATGAGGCGGGCATGCCCCATGCTCGTGTTATGTAACTCTGACAAAATATGACGGAAGTGTTGGTGTAGATAACTGCAGCGCCCTCGGGGGTGGGGAAAAGGCAGAAGACAATTCTGCAAAGGAACATACTCTGAACAATAGGTAATGGTCGCGGTAAGAAGCGGCAACGATGATGCGGGCATTGATGGCCCTACCAAGTTCAGAGGTCTTCGACAAATGGTAAAGATAACTACAATAGTCGCAAAGTAAGACCCACCATAACATGAGAAAGTGTTGGCGTCGAATGTTATGGGGGTCAACGACAACAGGGAGCAATGGTGTTTCACCCTGTGCCGTCTGAGATCTCTCATTAAATGGAGAATGAGAATCAAGATACTGTCGCCCGTTTGGAAAAAGTGTGTTGTTGTCGACAAAAGGGGAACGCAACTCCCGGAAGCAAAGTGCTTCATAGAATCTACTGAGGTGAGGAAATGGCAGAGGTACATAGACGAAGTCAAGAAGTGGGAAGACTCAAGACTGCCCTTGGTTGGAGGATGTATGAGATAAAAAGTGGCCGCAACCGTGTAACAAGGTCGAGTGTCAGGGGGATGACAAGACCGGTGATGAGTTGTGCCAGAGGCGGGTCAAGGTGAACAAATTCAGAGGGTAGAGGTAAGTGACCTGTGGAGTACTCTGAAGATATGGACAATGTCGGCAAGGGTAGATGATAAAGAACTCCAACCAAGGGTGACATGGGTTGCGTGTGGCCAAAAGAAAACAAGTCGCCATTGGTGACGACAAAAAGGAAATGACTGGAAATAAAGGCGTTTGTACAATAAATAATGAATAATTGTGGGGAGAAATGTACAAATACAGAAACGGGTGCCCTAGTGTAAATGCGTGCCCCAGGGAGGGCAAATTTTTTTTTGGAAAACTGATGAAGGGTGGGGGGCCCATTGGTGAGTTTCTGTATGAGGTAGGGAAATGAAGATAGGTTCGCAGATGGGCAAACTGATGGTGGATGAAATGGAGGGTTCATGATCCTGCGGAGGTGCAGGTGAAAAATAGAACCATAAAGAGATAATCTGGGAATCCGTGTGGGAAAGCTAGCAAGATGAAGAGAAGGAGTATGTGGCTGATTCACGACATGATGAAAGACTATCGGGACTCCCATCCCTAAAGGGTTAATGAAGAACAACATGAGTGTCAAAAGTGCCAAAAGGTGCTATGAATGGGACAACTCATGGGGGTGAGAATGCTACCGGGGTACAGTACCGAAGATGCAAAATGGAGGTATGGGTACTGCAGAGCCGGAAAAGAGGGTCCTAAAGGCCAATATCAGCGGGTGTGACTGGAAATGTAAATGCAATACACCGGGAGAGACTACATGCCAGTGCTGAATATATATACTTGAAGGGATGATGTTGATGACCGATGAGTAAGTACCTGCGCACATAACAACCAAATACCCAAAGTGAACAATATCTGAAGAGAATCAAAGATATGAGCATGTATTTGACAAATGTGACAATGTGCGTGCGTACCTAACCATGATATGAAAAAAAGGCGCCCCGGGGGCTCAAAATGAAAAGTGACCCAGGGACAACTATGATGTAGGTGGCGGGAAGCTGATCCTGTGGCTGAAGACAGTTTGAAAAATGGACACCGTGAGCTCCTGGAATGGTGAGTGGAAGTTTGGCAAAAGGCCTATATATAGTTGTAGGGCCCACATTGACACCTCATTTGTACCTGCTGCTACAGTGACTGGACGAGCAGATTGCAGAGGAGATTTGGAGTTTCAGGGAGCACAAGGTATCCGACCGGTGGTTTGTGAGTGTCAGGTTAGTGGTCTGATCATCCTACATAGAAATAAGTTTCCAATTTTTGGGCAGGGTAGGTACAGGGGGCAGTACAGGGGGTTTGAGGGGAATTTTGATAGGATGTGGGCCCACATGCGCGGGCGATTCAGTGGAAGGTGCGCACACGTGCACGCCTGTCCACTGAATATGTGCGCATGGGTGCGCAGGTAGGCGAATTTAAGGCGCACCCTAGAGGCGCGCCTGTGAGGTGGACAGGCACGCATCCGTGTGCGCCTGTGAGGTGGACAGTCGCGCTCTTGAGCGCGGCTGTAAGTTGGACAGGCCCGCTCAGAAGCGTGCCTGTGTAGTGCACAGGTGCGCTCAGGAGAGCGCCTGTGTAGTGAACAGGTGTGCATATATGCGCGCCTGTATAGTGAACAGGCGCGCATATGTGCGCGCCTGTGGGTGAAAAAACTGCGCCTATGAGGCAAGGTAAAAAGGGAGTCTTTTTGATGCATTTGATGGTTGCATAAGTTGATATATGACTCTGTGTTGTGTGCAGGTGGCTAGCAGTGACTATGGATGTTCAGTGGCGTGAGCGAGACTGGTCGCAGTTACGAGATGTTGTGGCCAATGCAGGGCCGGAGGTGCGAGCGACTTTAGCAACCTGTGGGTTGCTAAAGTTCTTTGAGTGCCCGTTGATACGGGCACAGGAGTACTTACTCCAGTTCCTTCTCCAGATGTGGAGTCCGGAGCTGCACTGCTTCCTCGTACGAGGAGAGCAGATCCCCTTCACTGCGGTGGAGGATGTCTATTTTTTGACTGGGCTCCCCTTTCAGGGTACGCCCCTACCGGCAGAGCCTGTGTTGCCGAGGGACACAACCCTGGTGACGATCGCTGAGCGATTTTTCTCAGGCGAGAGCTACATGTCTGGGACTGTAGTGAGTGTCAGTGGTATAGATTTACTGACGCATCGTTGCATAGCAGCGATGATTGTTCGTGTCTATGGGTCACTGGCGACCCAACGGATTAGTGGTGGCCAGCTGCTGGTGCTGGAGAGGGTGGTGGTGGGCCGTGAGCGGTTTGCATGGGGGCTTACACTGCATGCGCGGATGATCGCGCAGTTGGACCGTTGTCGGTCCACAGGTACAGGAGAGTTCGTGTTTGGCTCGATCTTGGTAGCCTGGTTCTTGGAGAGGGTGCCCATGCTGCGCCTGAGGGTTCTACTAGAGGCGCCTGGGGCCCGAGAGCCGCAACTGAGGTGGTGGTCTGTAGTTTTGGTTCACAATGGTGGTGGTGAAGGTGGCCATTATTTTACAGTACAGGCGGCATAGATATGGCAACAGATGCCGCAAGTGATACTTTGGTACCCCTATGCTGGGGTTGACTTCCGGGGGGGACCCGGACATGGTGTTGCCTCCTGGGGAGGTTTTTGACCATCGAGGTATGTTGAGTTTTGTGTATGTTTTGATTTATGTTATCTTTTTGATATACCAGCTTATATGTGATATAGACGCTGATACGATCGTTTGTTTGTTGTTTTGTGCATGTGTAGATGTGGCACCTCGCGGGCGCGAGGTGGAGTTGCAGAGAGCGTCGGTTCAGCGAGAGTCGGAGAGACTGTCGCGTGGAGAGAGGCGTTGGCGGGATGAGGCTGCAGGGCGACCAACAGAGCCCAAGAGGGCAACGAGGAGGCGTCGGTTCGACGATCCTAGAGCAGGGCCGTCACATGATCCTCCGGCGGCAGCCAGAGTAGATTTTGATGATATACGTCGTCGCCTGGAGACGGTGTTACAGGACGTGTCTGAGGGCATGTGGATACGCATCCAGGACGAGGGGTTCTTGGAGCAGTGCATAGGAGTACTGCCACCATGGCGGTCTATAGTGCGACGAGCTGCTGTGCTTGCCGCCATGACTAGTGGACGCCTGCCGCTGGGGCAGGAGGGTCCGATGGGTGGTCCTCCACCACTGCCTGGGGCAGGTGGGGGTGGGCCACCACCTCCTCCTGATGGAGGAGCAGGTGGGGGTGCGATAGAGGCACCTTGATTGTATGATGTATACTGGTTTTGATTGTATATAGGCTGGTGAGCCGATTTTTTGCACCGAGGTGCGGCACGGACCTGTGGGCAGATGTATTTTTTGTATGTAAACATTCGGATGGTCGGAGAGGCCTTAGTATATATATGAGTATACCTATTTTTTGAGATCCTGATGTCGTTTACATACGTTTTTTGTTGATGATGATGATGTTTATTTTATCTATATGCTGTGACAGGATGTATGAGATGTTTTATGTATGTGTAGCTTGATGTGATATATGCCAATCTAACACTATGTTAGCTATTTTATCTGTTGTTTGATTCAATTGTCTTGGAATATGTGTAAATGTAATGGAATCAAAATGTCGAGATAACAGTCTAACCTGCAGGTATTTGCGAAAGAGACAAGGATCGCGTACACGGTACACATTGTTGAGCTGGAGAACGACTAGTTGAGAGTCGAGGAATACGCTAAGGTAACTAATATGATGACGTTGGGCGTCAACCAGGAGGCCAATGACCGCAGTGTATTCGACTTGGTTGTTGGTTGTTGGCCCCAAACATATGCCGCTTGAATGTAGCATTGCGTGTGAGGGGGTGTATAGAGCCCAAGCCGCCGAAGCGAGATTTTGCATCCAACGGCTGGCGCTGTCGGCATAACCGATGTGGTAGGCTGGTGAAGGAAGCATCTGTCAATAGCACAAAGGATAGTTTTAGATGAGAGGGTAGGAGAAAAAAGATTAAAAGCACTAAACAAGAAAAAATAACCTAAAGTAGAATGACTACTTCTAAGCATAAAATTTCTTGAGGTATAACCCATTGACGGGTTCTTTGAGCGAGAGGCCTTCGGGGGAGGCCAGGATGTATGCGCCTTTGGTGAGGCAATGTTGGATGATGTAAGGGCCATGCCAAAGTGATTCGAATTTGCCGTGGCCAAAGGTATCATGAGCGATATCATAGGCCAAGACGAGGTCGCCTTCTCGGAATGAACGAAGGTTGACATGGCGATCAAAGGTAGCCTTGGATCGTTTTTTAGCTGCCTCGTTGTTCTGTAATGAAGATCGACGATCTTCATCCAGCGACTCCAAGTGAAGCAAGCGCTGCTCCATTGGAGCAGTGTCAGGTAATAGCTCAATTGCGGTGCAAAGGGTGGGAATTTCGCACTCGATGGGAAGAGTTGCCTCAACCCCATGGACTAATGGAATGGCGTGAAACCTGTAGCGGTCTTTACTGTCGTTCGATAAGCCCATAGCGCGGAAAATAACATGTGGTGCCAATTGGTTTTATGTTTATTAACCATGCGCTGTAACATGGTCTTGAGGACTTTGTTCACTGCCTCGACCTGTCCGTTTGACTGAGGGTAATATGGTGAGGCAAACTCGTGAGAGAAGCCTAACCGAGATGAGAGTTCGACGAAGATCTCATTCTCGAAGTGTTTCCCATGATCGGAAACAAGTTGGAGTGGTACGCCAAAATGGGATATGACGTGGTTAAAGAAGAAGCGCGTTGCAGTGTCAGCGGTGTTGTTGAAGGTGGGCATAGCTTCGGCCCATTTGGTGAAGTAATCAACGGTGACAACAATGTATTTGTGACCATTGCTGGAGGGGGGATTACAAGTCATAAAGTCGATGCCCCATTTGCAAAATGGGCCGGCCGTAATGACAGGGTGAAGAAGAGCAGGGGGAGCTCGGGCTTTGTTGGCATAGAGCTGACATTGCTCACAACGTTTCACGGCGTGAATGCAATCGTGAAACAAGGTAGGCCAAAAGTAACCGGCTCGGATAATTTTCTGAGCCGTGGAGATACCCGAAAGATTGCCCCCACATGCACCGCTATGGAAGTCGTTCAAGACTCTGTCGGCCTCATTCATAGTCAGGCAACGACAAAGAATGGTGTTGACGCCCCACCGATATAGGATGTCTCCGATGAGGAGGTAGCGGGGGGCCTGATGGCGAATACGCCGACGATCATCTCGTGATAGGTGGTGAACGAACTTTTGAGTTCGTAGGTAGACGAGAAGGTCGCCATACCAAGGATCATCAGACGCGATGTAAAAGAGATGTTCGTCAGGAAAGTCGGTATTGACGGGGGCACTAGTGATGTCAGAGGGAAGGGTCGTGACAAGTTCGGCGAGAACGAGGGCCTTCTTACTCTTAGGTGTTGAAAACTCGAGGTCGTACTCCTGGAGGATAACGATCCATCGAGCGAATTTGCCGTTAACTTGGCGACGACTGAGCAAGTACTGCATAGGGTTGGAATCTGCGACGACCTTTGTGGTGCGAAGCAGAATGTAATGGCGCAGTTTTTGAACTGCAAGGACAACTGCAAGAGTAAGTTTCTCTTTGTGTTTATACTTCAAGGGTGGTCCTGAGAGGTTCTTACTAACGTAGTAAATGACATGTTCACGATTGTCATCTCTGAGCTGGACGAGGACGTCGACTACTGATACAGCTGATGCTGATACATAGAGGATGTAGTCGCGATTGTAGTCATGTGCACTAATCAAAGGTGCATTTGAAAGTGTTGCTTTAAGATCGTCAAATGACTGCTGGGCATAGTCGTCCTAGTGAAAAGGGATGTCGTGACGTAGTAAGCGAAGGAAACCATGTGCGCGTATGGCGTAATCTGGGACAAAGCACCGAAGAAAGTTAGCTTTGCCCTGAAGACTTTGAAGTTGTCGTAAATTCCGAGGAGGTGGAATTTCGGTGATAGCTTTGACTTTGAGGGGGTCCACGGTAATACCGCTTTGGGAAACGATAAAACCGAGGAGGCGCCCTGCGGTGACGCAAAACACACATTTGAGAGGATTCAAGTGGATGTTGTACTGACGACACCGTTGAAAGATGATTCGTAAATCATCGAGATGTTGGGTGCGTTTCTTGGAGCGAGCTGTGAGGTCGTCCAAGTAGGCAAGGATGATTTCAGCCAGATCGTGAAATATGTATGTCATGGCCCGCTGGAAGGTTGCGCCGGCGTTTTTTAAGCCAAAAGGCATGACACGATATGCAAAGGTACCCCATGGGGTAATGAATGCGGTTTTATATTGATCGATTGGATGGATTTGGATTTGGTTATAGCCAGAGAAGCCATCCATAAAGGAGAGAGCCTCGTGGCCGGCGCAGTCGTCGATAATTTGATCGATAAATGGCGTTGGAAAGTTGTCTTTTGGACATGCGTTATTGAGATCGTGAAAGTCTGTGCAAACGCGGATCATGCCCTGTTTTTTGTCGATGGGTACAGGGTTGGAAACCCACGAAGTGTAAGCAATGGGGTAGATAAACCTGGCCGTACGTAATTTGTCGATTTCGGCTTTGATAGCCACGGCCTTGGATGGGTGTAGCGGTCGTTGTTTTTGGCGAACTGGTGTAATGTCAGGCCAGGTGTCGATGCGATGCTCGACAATAGATGGGTCAAGGCCAGGCATATCGGTGTATGACCAGGCGAAAATATCTCTATATTCCTGGAAGAGGGCTTTATATGCGGCGATTTCCTGAGGAGTGCAAGCAGCTCCAATGATGATTTCTTCGACGACGCCATTTTTAATGGAAATGTCGATTTTGATGGTGGGGGAAATGTTGGCCATGTTACCTTCTTCAAACGCGCCAGGGGTAGGAATGGGATTGTTGAACCAATCGATAGGCCCGGATGGGATAAAATCTTTGGTTTCGACCGCGTAAATGGGGTTTTGGTTAGGAGGCATGAGGGCTTCCTGTGGAAGGAAGAGTGCACGATGATGTAGTGCGTCCCAGGGAGAGTCTGGGTGGTGTAGCTCTTCCAATATTTCCTCGTCGCTGTGAAAACGACGAGAATATAAGGGGTTGTGAGGAGTGATCTTGGTGCTAGCGTGATTTCCCCCTGCTGGAGAAGCAAGGGGAGTGATGCGAGCAGGTGATGAGGGTTCACTCGTCATGAACCATATATTGAAATATTGAGGAGTACCTGTGGTGGTTGGGTGGAGAGTGTCCCCAGAGGAATGAACAGGAGAGTTGGGGGGATTACGGAGTAAATCCTCAGAGATGTCATTAAAGAACCATGGAGGTGTTGGGAGTGCCTCGGGCTCAGGAGAAATGACATGAAGATCTTCGAGTGGCGAAGTAATGTCAATTGTTGCCTCTGCGGGTCGGTGAAGCAGGGTCAATTGACGTTGCCTAAATGCAAGGATCATAGGACACTGGTATGTAAAATGAGTTAATGAATCGCAGAGAGAGCAAGGGCATCTCATACGTTCATTAACTGAAGTGGTGACATAGCGAATGTCAGTGATATTTGTGGAAGAGGACGTAGCAGGGTGGGGGTTGTTCTGGAAGTTCTGGCGCACAGCCGCTAATGTCTGCCGAAAGCGAGGCAGTGCTGGGCAATGATGAGTGTAATGGCCAAATTATGAACATATAGCACACACAAATTTGGTCCTCAACCTTTTACTACTGGAAGGTGGGGTGGTAGTGGTACTTGTAGTAGTGACGGGTGTTGTTGGGGTTGGATTGGGGGGAATCAAATTCCGTAATTCAGGTAGTGATGGGCAATTATTTGTTTGGTGGCCCTCTTTCTCACATAGTGCGCAAGGTGGTGGGATGCATGGAGGAAGGGGAGCGGTGGGCTCCTTTTTCTTCCTCCTGCCCCCAGCTATAATAGGGGGGGTAGGGAGTATGGGGGTAGTGAGTGGGGGAGGGGTGGGGGTAAGGATAGGAACTGTCATGGGAAGTCCTTCTTGTGGTCGAGGGACCATCTCTGGTGGGTGTAAATACCAAACTGGGATTGCTAACACCATATTAGGAAGTGTGAGTGTTGCGGCTACCTGAAAGGCTTCAATACTGGGTGGAGGGTAAAAGAAGGGAATCTGGGTGAGGGGTTGGGGGAATCTTTCCTAGGCGAGATTATTCGCCTGAGAGGATGTGGTCTCGTGGACTATTGAGGTCGACGAGTGCGCAGGAGGCTCTGGCTGGAGTGGTTCTGCGACTATTGAGACGTCAGGAATGACTGAAACCTCCTACGGAGGAAGAGTATCCTCCCTGTGAGTTTCGTTAGATGAGACGACGCATACTTGATTAGGGGGAAGGAGTGGTGTTGGTCCATGATACGTCCCTAACAAGGATGGATCTTTAAAAATCCCAGGACCCATCTCGACGAGTGGATATGCGTCTTTGTTGGTGTGAATGAGAGGAAGAATGTTATCGAGGTTGGCAGATGGGTTTGGCTCATAATGTGAGACTTGGTCGATGGTTACAATCTTTCCGTTGTGGGGGAACATGATTGTCCGAAAGACGGATAATGACACTGCCTTCATAGCATACATGTAGCTACGTCCAAACAAGATATTGTAATCGAGAGGAGCATCGATAACTTCGATATCAATGAGAATGGTTTTGCCGCCGAGTTCAACGGGGACATTTTGAAAGAGCCCTTCAGGAGATGATGGTCTTCCGTCGTAAGCTCGTAATGTGATGGCGGAGGGTATGAGTTCCGGGGAACCGAGTTTCTGCCATACTGTTTTGGACATGATGCATGTAGATGCACCTTCATCGATGATACACCAATGAACAGTGATGTTCCGTATTTTTACTGGTAGTTGAATAGCGACCAAGGCGGGAAGGCGAGGTTCGCTATTGTCCAGATCAAAGGTGATGAGTCGAGTATCTGCAGGGTCGACTATCCCCAAGGCGGAAAGCAGAGACTTCTGTTGTGTAGGGCAAGTCTGGAGGACTTCCAAAACTGACATGGCAGCTGGGGATTGCGCTAAGTCATCAACCAAACTATAATTATGAGCTGCCCTAGCCTGTGGGTTGTGAACATTCCTGCGCAAGGGGATGTCAGGGATGCGTAATGGTGGTTCGACGGAAGGGCGAGGTATCACCAACGGGGGCTCCATCGGTGTTGGGTTTGTCTCTGGAGAGGTAGGATTAGACTCAGCTGGTGTCTGATACTGACGATTCCGTGTTTGCAGAAGGATTTCTTCCTCACTGGTGAGGAGAATTGTACGCTCTACTGGAGTGTTAGGGTTGTGGTATTGTCCCGCCTGCAGTGGGGGATGGTGTGCATCCTGTTGGGTGTTTATCACACCTTGATGTGGGATGGGATTTTGTAGCACGGCGGGAGGGGGTTGTTGCACATACTATTGTGGTGCCTGCTGAGGGGCAGTTTGTGCAGGGGTATGGGGAAGACTACCCGAGTCTTTCAACCTTTTGAAATCAGCGATTTGGGGGCAATGGTGAGTGTAATGACCGAACTCACCACAAAGAGCACAAGGGTGGATGGTTTTAACATTATTTCGCCCTTGGCGTTTGTTGTGATTGCCCCCTTGGGGGTTTTGGTTCCCTTGGTTCTGGTTGCCCCCAGTGGGTTGGTGCTGTGGGGGTTGATTCCCGCCTTGACTAGGGTTGTTATTGTTTCTGTTCCATCCTTTCTTCTTGGTATTGTTCGAAGGGTGAGTTGGGTTGGCTGTGTTTAACTGTTCAAAATTCTGGTACTGTTGAGCAGCGGAAGATTGAACAAAATTTACCTCCGCATGTGGATGTGGGGGAGCCATGGGTTGTGGAGGACTAGGAAATGGGAAGTATGGATTTTGTGGTGGTACCATTCCATAAGGTACATAGGAAGGCTGCGTGCTTTCACTAGTACTATAAGCTGATGTTGAGGGAGTACCACCATTTGGAGGGATAGGTGGATGTATGGGAGGTGCCGGTGGTGGTTCCCTGATGGGTGGATGTATAACAACAGGGTATGGCTGTTGATAAGGGGGTGGGGGGAAATAAGGAGTGCCCCCATATGCCGACGGGTATTGAGGTGTTCCATACATCGGTGGTGGTTGGGGTTGTGGACCATGGTGCGTGGTGGCACCTATTAGTCCGTCTGCTGAGTGAGACATCCCAGGTTTGTCTTGGCCAAATGGCACAGGTTTTGGAAGATCAGGAAGTACTGTGTATAAGTACCCTGACTGTGCATAGATAAGGTCATATTGTTGGGCCTTACTGATGGCTTCCTCTTCGGATTGAGGGAAGGTGGAAGCGACGTCTTTTCCAAGGAGAGAGACAAGTGATCTAAGAAACCAGTCAAGGCACTGTTGCTTGGTGGTTTCTGCTTTACACAAACTACGTCACCTACGCCACTCATGAATGTGGTCAGCGATGTGGGTGGCTGAGGTCTGTTTGAAGTTAGACAGTAGTTCTAGACCGTTGTCATGGCGGATGGGTAATTGGAAAAATGTCAAGAAGGCTTTGGCCAATGACTCAAAGGTCGCATGTGACCCTGATTTTTCTTCGACATACCATTTGGCTGATGGGCCAGTAAGTGTGCGTTGAAACAATCGCAGTCTGATGGAATCATCCATAATGCTATTAGAAGAGCACCATAGATGGAAGGTCATGACGTGGTTGGCGGGGTCATCCCCCGCCTTTCCTTCAAACTTTGGTATGTCTGAAGGAAGTTTTGTTGGCATTGCAGGCCATGCGACGTCATGTAATATAGGATCATTGGTGAGCTTGGTGAGATCCGGTATGTTGAGAGAGGCCAAGTATGGCATCTGTAGTGGTGGGGGAGGGTTATCTCCAGCCATGTTGTGTTGTGAACCTGACCCTTGATGGGGACTAGGTGGGTTGGTTCTCCCTCCTTGAGAGGAAGTTTGTCCCCCGCTTCCGTGCAAAGGAGAGCGAGTGGACAGGTGACCTTGGGAAGTTGACCCAAGTAAGGTAGAACCAAGAAAAGTTGATCCTAAGATAGTAGCACTCACATGAGTGTGTGAAGGAGGTACCGATGAGCGGGTACGACTAGATACTCCCCCTAAGATAGGCGGGAGGTTGAGCAAGCATCGTGAACGACGGGTGTTCTGTGGTTCCCCTATGATGTTAGACAAATTGTGTGAATGTGTGCCAAAAGTGGTGAGAGAAATATAGAAACAAGAGTCTTTTGCTGTGACTGTTTACACAATATATATATCCAAATCAAACTGTAATCAGATGTGCATCATACATAACATGAGAAAAAAGCATATATATGGGTAAGTGGGTTTTGTCCACGTAGGGGAATCAAAAAGAAAAATGCTTGTGTCCTAGAAGACGTAACGTCCTTCCTCTCAAAGAGCACTGGACCTTCCAAAAGTTCTCAACAGTGGGGTCTGAAGTCACCGGAAGAGAGACTAGTGAAGGATGAAACAACTGGTTATAATGAGGGGTAGAGGGGGCATATCCCGAAAGAGTTGGCGATATTTCCCAATAGCCACACAAAATCCAATCAAGGTGCAATTTGTAGCCCACAATTGCCACCTGGGTAGATGTCCTAAAGTTGGTCACTAGGTACCTCGGTCAAAGTGTGGCATTTAGATTTTCGGCCTAAGAAATGGGTCACGGGCTGGATCCCGTCCAAGAGGTGGGTGCCTCAAGGGGGGACGCACAGAACAACCAGACCTCGGCCTTCAACCCTTCACGGGTATCTCCCTGCCTTATGGTGATTGGAACACTTGACTTGGAGGATTTGAAGTTCCCTATTTGTCAACTTCTATGTTTGAAAATGTGAGAACCAGATAACGGGGAGTTATTTGGATGCCTATCCTCGAAATCCTACCTAGACTAAAAAATTCTTCTGGCACCTCCTGTGGAGGAAAACTTAGTGAGTTTTTAGATGAAGTTGTTTTGTGAGGCTGGGGGTGAAAACCAACCTCGTTTGATTAAAAGTGGGAGTGGATAGTCTTGTCAAGAAAAGATGGGGTGTTTTCGGAATCCCTTTGGAGGACACCTACTTAGACCTCCACGTTTCGAGAAGAGGCTATGTGAGTGTGAAGTGACTTTTATGTGTGAGTTAAAGTGTACCAAGTTTTGGTTATTTAGATGTCACCTTGCTGCATGTGGACTTCGCTTGGTCCTTACAAGAGTGTGATTACCTAATTAGCTAGATGTCATTGGTACAACCTTGCGGAATTTTAAAATCCCTAGGAAAATAACATGTGGACATGTGGTCCGTTACTATCCTTTAACTCCCTATGTGTTAATCTAGAAAAAGCATGAAACTATCCTAGATTGAACATGTGGGCATGTGTGGGCCCGTTACAAACCTTTAAACTCTCCTAGTTTTCTGATCTAAGAAAGCACAATTCCAACCACTATCCTACTTTTGTGACATGTGAGCATGTATGGGCCCGTTACAAATTTAAGATATGTTTGAAAAATGAAACTAAGAGGGGTCCCAAAAGGGCCTTTGTCCTCTCCTAAAAGTTTTGCAATTTTGTTAAGGGAGATGAGATTGTTTTCGCAATCTTTTTCTGGTTCTCAAGATCGCTTGAAGGCACAAGAGAAGAGCATACTCAAGGATTGTTACTTCAATTTCTAGTCCCAAATGTGAATTAGGTGTGATTAAGTATGATTGTCCAACTTAGATTA
>ML790763.1:340785-357144 GCA_009831015.1 Picea engelmannii | reverse complement strand
TGCTTGTGCTCTACATCTTGAATATATTGTGATCTCCATGTGTTGATGAATCTTGTATGCACTTAATAACTCAATAAATTAGTAGTAGTTAGTGATTCCAAGAAAGAATTTGGCTTGGGATCATTACACAATATTGATATTCATCCAATATTAATTATGAAACATAGTTGTTCAATAAATAATAAAACTTGCATTAAAACATAAAATCAACTAAGGGCCATGGTGCATCATGTGAATGACATAGAGATTAAATTATAAATAATAATGAAATCACATCGAACAATAATAAACATAAAATCAAATGACCCCTTAGACATCCTATTCCGTAGTTTTGGGAAAATCTATTTATTTGGCACTTATCTATGGATAAAGGGCTTCCCATTTGAGTCATGGAAATAAGGGGGATCATTGGGAGTTCTCTTTTTTTTTTTAAATCAAATTCTTTGTAACATCCCCCTACTTAACTAAGGAACATTACTACATAGAAATACACATAAAATCAAAATTTTCTTCTACTAATTAATTTATGTAGCTTACCAACTACAATCTATACACATATTTAACTAGATTCTGATACCCATAATGAAATACATTTACAACGTTCTAAATGAACATGAATGCAAATATTAAACTCATTCACAACAACAAATAAATCATTCACGTACACAGAGTTAAGCACAACAATTAAACTAATGGAATAACTCAAAAAATAGATGAACACTTATCTTTTTAAAATGTGTGTGCAACCAACTGCTTGTGAATGATGTTCCACCCAACCATAGACATGTTGTTCCAAATATCAGCATCAAGTCACCCTTGTGTTGGGGCTAGGAATCCACAAGAGAAGGGTGCCTCTAATAGTCCACTCACAACTCAATACCCCATAACCCATTGGTATCCTCCTACAGTTATCTCAAATTTCCTCCAACTCTCTTCCTCTTGACCTGCCCAACCCAAGGAATGTACCCCTTCACCACTCTCACTCCATCAGGCGTCCCATTAATTTATCAGGGTCTCTCTAGCACATGTAACCAATAATGTCTCTGCTTGGAACTCAAGGGAACTCACTGCCAGGAAAACCACCAACAAAAACAACAACAAGCACTTCTTGTTATAGTGCAACTCACTCAGGGGTTCACTCTTCGGGCCTAACAACCCGACTCTTCTATTTCCAACTCCAAAACACTCCAACATGCTCCATAATTCATCCAGCCTTGTTGATTTAGCTCCCAATCGCTTCTCCCATATCCTCTGTTTGTTGTTCATGTGAAAATTGAATGTGTAAAACTGCTAGTTACTACCCATACAAATTTCCTCTCTTCTCCCAAGATAGTTGACTGATAACTCTGCCCAATGTTGATTGTACCTCAACCCCATGCTTCTAATAACTATGGGATGTGACTTCTCACACCCACCCTCTTATATGAGTTTAATGACTGGGCTCCCATGCACTCAAACAAAAAATAGAAGGTTGTCCCCAAATGATAATAAAATTCAGAAATATGGGTTTGAATTAATACCCATAATTAATTCCACCCTTGGACCCCTCTTAGACACTCCCTAGGAATTACCACATTTCTTGTGGATTAATCAGCCCCCATCTCTTTCCATATCCCAATAGCTAGTATCACATTATATTTATTAAAATTCATAAAATATGTTTCACATTTTACATCGCTTGGCCATAACCATATTCATATCTACATTATGCATTAATCTAACCGGGGATTATAGTGGGGATGTTACATTCCTCCTCCCGTACAATTTTTCATCATCCTCGACACACAACATCATGCCAGAATACATATACAATTTTATTAAATTTGGCAGCATTGATAGTTATTCTCCAATGAGAGGCCATATGGGCCACCCTGAGGCTAGCCAGGGAGATTTGGAGAATCAAGCAGTCTTGTGAGGTATTGAAAAAATCCAGGGGGAACGAACAACCTTCGTGAGTCAAACCAAAAGTTAGGATGAACAAGATGTTATGTGAGTCTAATGCAAAAGTCAGGGGAACGTCCAACCTTTGTGAGCATAGACAGTCTAGTGAAAAAGTCAGGGGGAATGTACAACCTCTGTGAGCATAGACAGACTAGTGCAAATGTCAGGGGGAACATACAACCTCTGTGAGCCTAGTCAAACCTTGTGAGCCATGAGAAAAAGTCAAGGCATCTAGCAAAAGTTAGGTTGAATATAAAATTCCTATGAGCTAGAAACAAACGATATTCCTAATATTGCAAATGATGTAATTGTATTGATCTAGTGCGTTGGCATGTGTAAATAGTATCCACCATAAAGAGAATTTTGAATTGCCTTGTCAAGAGTTGTAACTAAAGTCTTGAGTCTAGTTCTATGTTAGAACTAAAGTGTAATGTTGAGTTGCAACTAAAGTCTAGAGTCTAGTTCTATTTTAGAACTAAAGTGTAATGTTGAGTTGCAACTAAAGTCTTGAGTCTAGTTCTATTTTAGAACTAAAGTGTAATGTTGAGTTGCAACTAAAGTCTTAAGTCTAGTTCTAAGTTCGAACTAAAGCATGTCAGTCTCAAGTCTAGTTCTAAGTTTGAACTAAAGTGTAATGTTGAGTTGTAACCAATCTCAAGTCTAGTTCTAAGTTCAAACTAAAGTGTAATGTTGAGTTGTAATCAATCTCAAGTCTAGTTCTAAGTTCGAACTAAAGTGTAAAGCTGAGTTGTAACCAATCTCAAGTCTAGTTCTAAGTTCGAACTAAAGCATGAAGCCGAGTTATGTTTAATGCATGCAATCAGGTTACTATTTCGAGCTTCCCCTCTTCATCCTATATAAGAAGAGGTCAAACCCTCTCTTCAACACAGTTTTGAAACACAATTTTCATATGCGGATTGAGGGTGAACCAATAGAGGAGCACATCAGTGATAAAGAGGCAACATATCAAAGGTGTATTTCAGCAAGGTATTGTAAGTCTTTGTCAGGTTAGAGTCATCTTGGCAAGCTCTTTGAGAGAAGAACATTCACGGTGGATATTTGTAAGAGATCTTATATTATTAATGCAATAAAAGAATATTGTTTATTGGGGTTTTTCTCTGTGTACAGGGTTTCCCTAGGGTATATGTGTTGTTGATATGCATGTTTACTTATCTACATAATTATTTCTATTCGATTATGATTTGGAATTGTTGAAATATATTAAGCTGGAATCAAAGTATTGAAGAAAATAAAAGAATTAATCCGAATAAGAAATCAAGCTCATAATTTAACATGGTATCAGAGCTTAGGGTGTGTTAAACGTGTTGAAGTGTAGCAGCAGATACACATAGATCCAAGCAAGCTTGATTAAGTTTCCAGTGTGGGGACCATGGCATCCTCCATTTCAGTCAGGGCCGAAGATAGGCTCGAAGAAGATGCCAACTTTAATGTGTGGAAGCTCCGTATAACAAATATCTTACAAGAGCATGATCTTGAGCAGTATGTGACCACGGTGGTGGAGGAACCAATGAATAATGCAGGAAGAATGACCTTCAGGAAGAGTCAAGAAAAGGCCAAGCAAATCATCTTTGACTCATTCAAAGACAGTATAATGCATGGAATGACTTCGTTGATGAATGCCAAGGAATGTATGGATACCTTGGTGAATCTGTATGAGAAACAAGCTCCAAGTCAAAAGAGGAAACTTAAGTATTTGAATATGGATAAAGGTGAATCAATGGCATATTTCTGTTCCAGGATAGCTCAGATCAGAGATCAACTTTTGGTCACAGAGGTGACAGTGGACGATGATGATTTAGTGCAGGCCATTTTTTACGGTCTTCCTTCTTCATGGGAGACCATCTTATCCAATGTAAGTGGGAGAGAGATTCAACCCACGTTTGAGAGGTTATGGCATGATTGCCTCCAGGAGGAGAGTCACATAGCTACCAGGAGCGAGCCAACAAAAGAAGAGCACTCAGCTTTAGCATCAAGATTCAAGGGAAAGAAGAAAGAAACTTTCTAGAAAGGATCTCTGTGGAAGCCAAACACCAAAGGTACATTCAAAGGCAATAATATTGATACATCTAAGATTAAATGCTTTAGTTGTAATAAGTTAGGTCATTTTTCTAAAGATTGTTTGTTTAGAAAGAAATTTCCTAGGAAAGGGAAACATCATGCCTCAACTACTAAGGATGATGAATCCAAAAGAAATCAGAAAAGTCCTTCTAATGAGAAAGAAAATAGGAAATAATATTATTTGGTTTCTTCCTTATCCAGTTTAGTTTCCATAGGGTCGAAAACTTTGTTAGTAGACAGTGGTGCATCAAAGCACATGATAGGGTACAAGGAGATCCTCTCAGATTTCGAGACAAAATCTTTTGTAGAGCAGGTCGAGCTTGGGGATGAAAAATGTTACAAGATAGAGGGAGTAGGCTCTATCTCCTTCATATTGGAATCTGGGGCTAGACTTCATGTTGATGAAGTATTATATGTTCCAAGGCTCAAGAAGAATCTACTATCAGTTGCAACTCGTGAGGACAAGGGATATTGGGTGATCTTCAAGGACATGAAGGCACTACTATGGGGTAAAGGTAGCCACTTAAGTACAACAGAACCCATTGGAACTTGCAGTGGAGGACTGCACATTGTGTCAGGACAGACAGTTTAGGCATTGTCTCATGATGTGACTAGCTCCAACAAGTTGTGGCACATAAGACTTGGACATCTTCATTACAAAGCTCTTCCATATATATAGAACATGGTATGTGGCATGCCCTCTATTTCGCTTAGTAAAAATGAAATTTGTAAGGGATGCATGCTAGGTAAAAATATAAAGAAAGAATTTCCTAGTAGTGACAACAGAGATCAGGGCATCTTAGATCTGGTTCATTCGAATGTTTGTGGTCCCATGTCATCTCCCTCACTCAGTGGTTGTTTGTATTATGTCATTTTTATTGATGATGTCTCAAGAAAATGTTGGATATATTTTCTTAAAGATAAAAGTGACACATTTGATAAATTCAAAGAATATAAAGATTTTATTGAAAAGCAGATAGGGAAACACATCATAATCCTTAGAACAAACAATGGAGGAGATTTTTGAATCTCTTTAGTTTGAGGTTTTCTACAAGTCAGCATGAATCAAGAGACAATTGACCGTGCTATATAACACTCAACAAAATGGTGTTGCTGAGAGAAAAAACATGACTATTTGTGAGGTAGCGAAAGCAATGATGTTTGACTAGGATCTACCAAATTATTTATGGGTAGAAGCTACCTCCACTACCATGTATATTCAAAACAAGTGTCCTCATGCTATTTTGAAGGAAAAGACTCATGAAGAAGTATTCTCAGGGATCAAACCTAAAGTAGGGCATCTAAGGATATTTGGATGTCCTCTTTATATTCATATCCCTAAGGAAAAGAGGACAAAGATGGAACCCTCAGGAAAGAAAGGGGTTTTTGTGGGGTACAGTAAGAACTCCAAGGATTACAGGATTTATGTACCAGGTCAGAGGCAAATAGAGGTAAGCAAAGATGTGACTTTCCATGAGGAATTCACATTTAAGAAATCGAGAAAGCTTCAGCAGGATTCAGAAGCAGTTCAACCAGCTTCACCCTCTTCTGAAAATGAGGAGTCAGATGATCAGAGGGAGGAACCTCATGAAGGGCCAAGTAATGAGCCCCTAAAACCCGCTGAATTGTTATAAATAACTCTTGAAGAACCTCCAGCCAAAAGGAAGCCAAGGTGGCTTAAATAAATAGTGCGGGAAGAAGAAAGGATAACGGCTCCCAAAGGGACTTTCAGGGAAAGGAAGAGGCCTCATAGGTTTGGAGGCTATGTTGCACTGATGAGGAACATTAGTGATGCCGAACCTTCTTCATTTGAAGAAGCAGATAAATTACAAGCATGGAAGGATTCCATGCTTGAGGAATACAGGTCTATTATAAAGAACAATGTTTGGGACATTGTGCCAAGGCCAAAAGACAAATCAGTGGTTTCTTCCAAATGGATCTATAAGATCAAACATGCAGCTTATGGAAGTGTGGAAAAGTTCAAAGCAAGATTTGTAGCCAGAGGCTTCACTCAGAAAGAAGGAATCGACTATGAAGAGACTTTTTCTCCTGTAGCCAGATATACCTCCATTCGAGCTATTATTTCTTTAGCTTCCGTACTTGGTTGGAAGCTACATCAGATGGATGTAAAAACAACATTCTTGAATGGAAATATTGAACACGAGGTCTTTGTGGAACAACCAGATGGTTTTATACTGCATAACAAAGGCACTCATGTATGCAAGCTAAGGAAGGCCTTGTATGGTCTTAAGTAGGCTCCCAGAGTTTGGTATGACAGGATTGATGTCTTTCTTAAAAGCCTGGGCTTTTAGAAAAGTGATGTTGATGCAAATCTGTACTTCAAGGTAATATGTAACCAACCTGTTATACTAATCCTATATGTTGATGATCTCTTTCTAACAGGAGATGAAGGGATAATAGCCTGGTGTAAGAGGGAGCTAACCTCAGAATTTGAGATGAAAGACATAGGCTTGATGCATTACTTCCTAGGATTGGAAGTGTGGCAAAGACAGGGCAAGATATTTCTAGCACAAGGAAAATACATAGTGGATGTACTAAAGAGGTTTGGTATGATGGATTGCAAATCCATGTCTACTCCAATGGTTACCAACCTGAGGAAGCTGCATGATTCTGATACAGGTTCAGATTTGGTGGATCCCACCATGTATAGGCAGCTGATTGGATCATTGATGTACATGATCCACACTAGGCCATATATATGCTATGCAGTGATTGCAATGAGTGTTATAACCCTAAATTGCACCACACATGCTTACCTGGCATCAAGCCAACTCATATCACTTCCTTGCCAAAGCCATGCTGAACAAACTCTTGAAAATCCTCTTAAATCAAGTGACACGCGCCCTAACTCACTACTGCACGCGTTGGAACACTGACATGCCTACTACTGCACGCATTGGAATGCTGGCTGGCCTACTACAGCCTGCGTTTACCTAACAAAGCACAAAAACAGGAAAGTTGCCGATGGGACAAAAAGTTACGGGTCAGTTAACTGAAACTCCCAGCCATGCATGGTCGAGAGTTCATCCAAAACCCTAGCTCCTTCTAGCCTATAAAAGAAGGGGTAGGGGTACTATTTGGAGGAGGAAAAACATAGCAAAGAAACTCTGCCCAATTGCTGAATCCATTTGTCCCAACCCTTTAGCATTTCCTCAAGCCTAAAGAGAATTCAAGCAAAGCAGTTGGAGGACAAAGAAGAGGAGGAGCCCAGGATCAGGATCAAGGAACGGTGGCCGATCTCTATCATTATTGTAAGTTGATTCATCTTGAGATTAATAAAAGAATATTTTTCTCATCCCAATGCATGAGTTATATGTGTTTCTTGTAATTTATGCTTAATTTCTAACCCTCAAGTAGAAAGGTAGCATGCATGCGTAGTGTTTTGTCTTGATTGCAGGTGAACTTTGGAAGGAGCAACACAAGTAAGTGGGCAAGGCACAATGGAGGCTCTACACCAATCATCAGTAAAAAGGTTAGTTGTTCCTTTCCATGCATGTATGTGAAAAAGGGGTTTGAAGTTTTGGGGTGATAGGTTAAAAGGGATTTCTTTAAGGTCATAATCTACATGCAAGTCTGGCCCTATCTTGCTAGTCCGTAGGGTATTATTTCCCAACAACAGAATTGGCGACTCCACTGGGGAAGATACTCTTAGGGTTTCCAGATTTAGTTGAGGTTTTTGGGTAGTTTAAAGGATTATATTTTCCGTTTCTTTGTTTGTCTATTTTCTGTTAGGTCAGAGCTAGCAGGGAACCTGGTTCTTTATACTAGTTTTTTCCTTGACTGTTGCTTGACATTAATTATCGGGACACACAGAGGTACACGCGGCCTGCAGAAGGCCTGCTCGCGTGTAACCCACGCCCTAACCTTCTATAGCTCGCGTTTGAACGCTTGCTGTGGTGGTTTCAGTAGCGTGTAGGAGTCAGAAATCTTGAGAGGCAGTCTCCCTCTTCCCTGTCAGAATTATACATTCTCAGGGGGCTTTCTAGATCCTGTCTGGGTCTTGCTGGTTCATAGTCTTGTCTCAGTTTGCTTGATTGCGTTTGTTATTCTTTGCAATTATTTTTCTGTTCTGTTAAAGAAGGAGCATACAAGCCTTTAAGATACCCTGGTTGTCAATACCAGAGGCCTTTTCCAAGTCTGGGCTGCCTGTGTTGAGTTTTGTCTTAGCATTCATATATACACGTGGCCTGTGCAAGTGCAGCCCGCGGGTACCCGCACCCTGTTATAGCTCAGCACGCGTTTGCACGCGTGCTGTTTCAGTGACATTCGTGGGCTTGATTGGGTACTTTTCAATCAGGGTGGGGCAGTCATCCCCTCCCGTGGTGAGAAGTGTTCCTCCCAGGAGTTTGAGTCTAGGGTGGCACAGTCAGTAGGTTAGGGCCTCCTACCCTTAGCCTGCTCTTTCTTAGTTGATTGTTGATAGAAAAGATAAAAAATAAAAGATTTTGTTTTATGGTTTTTAGACAAGCGTAAGAGTCGGTGCTTTCTTGATTACCGTTGTGCGTCTTTGCTCTGGTTCTTTGCGATCTGCGCTCCAAGCCATAATTTTATTTTGTTTTCTTGGTTTTGTGCTTGTCGGCATTTTCCCTTTGTTGCTTCATTTAGCACTTAAATAAAAAAAAAATTTCTCTTTTTCATTTGCTTCTTTGTTTGAAGCTTGTGTTGCTGCATCAATAGCTAGGAAGAAGTCTTTTTTCATAAGTTTTTGCAAGTGCATTTAGAGCATAAGTAGCTCGCAGATTGAGCGAAAATCCTTTATGTTTGCTGCATGAAATCTTAGAAAATTCGAAAAGAAAAAGAAATATTTCTTGGTGAAAAGTTGCTGGTTTTTGCATTGTTTGTAAAAGTTTTTGTTTCCAAGCATTTCTTATTTCATTTTTCTTTGAGTCTTTACACACCATCAGTTTCACTTTCATACCTTGTGACGTTAAAAATCCCATAAAAGAAACGCTAATTAAAATCTATTAGACTTTTTGTTTGTAGGGTTCATATACTAGCTCAGGACTAGGGCCTTGGAATAGGTTGGAGAGTAAACTCTCCAAGGCCACTCAAAACCAAACATTGGAGTCTGTGATAGGGAGTGTAGAAGTCCAGTTTCGTGGAAGTTATCCGGGACCCCCCTCTAACACAGGGGCTAAACACGAGGTCGCGTAAGGAAAGGTAGCGGAGATAACCCCTCCAAATCCGGACCGAGCGTAGTGGAGAACACATATCGAGGATTTGTTAAGGGATTCCGTCGTTTTCATTTTACACGGGGCTTCGTGGGTCTCGAATCCGTTCGAGGTCCTCAATCATCTTCCGGACCATTTGCTCTCGATACCCTTGACAGGTTTCGAGCTTGATACCCTGCTCATTGTGGTCTACCCGACTATCGACTGTACCCGCCTGGTGACTGTTCGTGTGCTGGCAAACTAGTTGCCAATCTTTTCTAGGGACATACATAGGTGACTGCGGGGGTATACCACGGTACCTAAGACAGACATTGGGCCACGCTTTGCAGAGTATACCCAGAGGGTGCTTCCGTTTTCGAGTTGCACTTGCACCGGTAAGTTGCTCTAGTGTTGGTTGTTGTAACTGTTCTTCAAAATAGTTAGTGATTGCTTGTCTTATCTTTTAGGGGCTTCTTTTTTAGTGTGTGTTACTGTTTGAACGTGTAGAATACCTTAGCGTGTCGTGGATATTCTCACACAGTGGAGGATTTAGAGCTCCGCCGGTCACGAAGGCTTCTGGGCCTGCCGCCGGTTATACTGGAGCCACCCCCGCCACCTTTGAGGCGAAAGCTAGACCAACAAGGGTATTTCGAAGAAACCGGGTTACAAACCATTGAGCCCAAACAACTCCCGGAGGAATCAACCACCAATATTGGTTCGGTTGAAACCCCAACCACTGATACTTGGCCATCAGTCATTGTACCCATTCAGTTTTATGAATGCCTGTCAGTGCCTCACACAGTTATTGAACCAAACGCTGTTACTTCCTCTGGGAATTCTTCCATTCCCACCATCGTTGCTACCACAGGAGAAGCATCTCCTAACTTGCCTTTGTCAGCGGTCCGGGCCACCATGGTCTCGGCCGCAACTACGTCACACAATGGACCGACCCCATCTATCACGGCGGCCACACCTCCCTTTACACCTAGTGCGACCGACCCTCCGTTCTCATACGGTATGCCTAGTTCAAGTACAAGTCCTGCACTCACTTACTCCACTTTACAGACTTTGGGTCTGGGGGCAGGGAGCTCTAACACTCCTCTACAAGGTCAACTTGGGGGCATTCCTGTCCCTTTTAGTGCTTTTCCTTACGCTGGAGGTCATATCTCTCCTTCGTCCCCATCGCTTGGTGGTCTGCATCAACAGTCCACCGGGCACCCTGCACACACGAGTTCATTTGGAGCCGGGAGTCAAGGAACACCTGCGCAAACTCTGTCGGTAGGTTCGTCACCGTTTGTTTGGAATGGGACATTTGGTAACAATACTTTCGCATCCACTGCTTTCCCGTCTGGGGGCACTCCCGTCTTTGGACAGTCTACTCCGACGCAGGGTACTATTTCTGCACCGAGGGCACATATACCAGGACCTTGGAACTCAGGACAAGGATCCGTTCCCTCCTCTGGAATGCCGTTCTGGGGTAATTCTTTCCACAGTCAATGGAACCCCGGATAGACTTCTATGCCTATCCCAGCTGGACTGGCATGGAGTAATCCTTCCCAAAGTCCGTCAAACACGATGAATGCCCAACATCCTATGTCCTTCATGGGGAATCAGTCAATGATGTATCCACAGATGCAAAATCCTTACGCTGGTCAGGGCCATGGTTTCTACCAAAATCCGGGCCAGCAGCCAAACTTTTCCTGGCAAACTGGTGCCAGTCAAACTCCAGAACCCTTTTTCCCAGGCTATCAGCAGCAACCCAAACTACCATTCTTGGCGACATTACACTTGCCCGATTTGACAAGGTTGTTAAATGATCCTATTTGTCATGATCCACATTGGCCTCCTATGCCAACAAAGTTGCCTTCGGACATTCCAAAGTTCGAGGCCAAGCCTAACGAAGATCCAGGTGATCATGTGACTACTTTCCACCTTTGGTGTTCATCTAACTCACTGAAAGATGACTCCGTACAGTTGCGATTGTTTCAACGCACTCTTATCGGGAGTGCCGTGAAATGGTACATCGAGCTTGATCGCTCACGATATTCTTCTTTTGGCGAACTGGCTATGGCCTTCCTTAACCATTTCCAGTTACCTGTGAGATACGATGCGGGCACAGAGCTTCTTGCCAATTTCGAACAGATGACAGCGGACCATATCTCTGATCATATCTGAGAGTGGAGACGTCGAAAGAGTCTAATCAAAGTATCGGTTCCACCAACATTCCTACTTGAGTGGTTCTTTAAGTCTTTAGTACCGCAATTATCCAAAGACATCGCAACTTCTGGGGTTTTCTCCGAAGAAGATGCCATCATGAGGGCTCAACAGTTTGAGCTCATATATTCTCAGTCTGGTTTATTATACAACATCCTGCTGGATGCACCACGATCGATACTGGATAAAACTAAACAGAGAGCCAGACCACATGCCGATGGTATCGTTGGTTCGACACAAACCAAGCCCGCTGAGCAATTGACAAAACAATTGCAACAGTTATCTATACAACACTCAGTGGCCAACCATACTACTGCTTTGGCTGCTCCTCCTACCCAAATATCGGAAGTACACTCTGTGTAGATGACTAACCCAAAGGCCACCCAACAGCCTGAAGGGAAGAAAAAACAACGCAAGAAGGGTAAGGGGGATAAAAAACCCACTGATAATGCCGGCGAGGGCACTACGGAAAAATGGAAGGCGAGGTATCCGTGCAACTTGTGTGCGGAAGACCACCCGACCCATCTATGTCCTCGACTTGTGGAGGCCCAGAAGTTTGTCACACAGCAACAGTAAGCCGTGTTGACTAATCCCTTTCAGCATGGGAAAAATTTAACTCAAGCCTCTATAAGTGCCGAAGGGGGTAGCCAAGAAACCTACCCTCCTCCAAACAATTCCTCATCCGCGAACGTATATATGGTTAGGGGTGATGCTTTAATAACAACTAGAGCGCACGACTATAGTAAACCAAGCACCTCTGAGAAGGGCAAGGAAGTCGAACTCCCATCTCTTCCTCTACAGATTGAGAAGACGTTGGGAGAAACGATGACACACATTCCAAAAGGTGCGTTTAAGAAAGCTTCTCACAATCCAAATGCAAGGGCCGCCCAGAATTACTCTATGGTAGAAGATTTATCCCAAACCCCTTGTGCTATGTCCGCTTTGGAGGTCCTCCAAAGTTGCCCTGCTCAGAGGAAAGCCTTGTTGACTGCTTTAGGCTCTACTGAGACTTGTAACCTAGGTACCATCATGCTAGATACAACTGACTTAAAACCTCATTTGCCGTACCACGTAGCGTTTTAGATAGTAGTGGCTCATCCCACAAAAACTTTAACACGAAATATCTTTCACACGGTGGTCGACGAGGGCGCCTCGACATGCGTTATGTCGTTAGCATGCTGGAAAGCCATTGGTCAACCCGAATTGTCTCCATCACCTACTCTCCTCACTGCGTTCGACGGTCGTTCTTTTCGACCACATGGCATCATTCCTTCTTTCCCTGTGCATTTAGGAGGGAAGACTGTGTGTGTCGAGGTAGAGGTAGTCGATGCCCCCCTCAACTACAATCTCTTGTTAGGTCATAGTTGGAATTATGCGATGCAAGTTGTGGTTGCTACAGTTTTGCGAGTCTTGTTGTTTCCACACGAGGGTCGGATAGTGACCATTGATCAATTGTCCTTCTCTCGACCTGACCCAGCTTTGGGGGCATCCACGGTTCCCAAAATAGATAATCCTCAAGCCGGTGTCGTTAACGTAGGAGTTGGTTTGTGCCCATATTTGATGGGTACTTTCGATTACCCACCTCCTCACGGCGATGTCAAGTTTATATCGACTCACCACAAGGATGAGATTTTTCATGTCTCGTCATTCCGCATGACTTACTTTCAGGATCCATGGATTCTTCCTTCCCCATCAGCCACGATGGATGAGACAGGGCACACTGGCATGTCCATGCCCTTGTTGGCTGCTGAAGTAGCGTACTCTTTAGTCCAGCAGGCTTCAGCCACTCCTGATCTGACTCCCGCACAAGAGTTGGATCCACCTCTAGAGCCTATCTGGGCTCAGGGATCTCTTGCCAACACCGATTCATTAGATTTAGTCTTGCCTTCCGACGAAGCAGTAATCGAAGCAATGACTAGTCCGGACAAACCTTGGGATGATCTTCATCACAGATCATATTTCCTCCCAGAGTTAAACCACTATTACCATGACGGGAGATCAACCATGTCCCATTAACCTCTTAGCTACATAGGAAATTTATGCTGAGGGAAATATGGTGACTATCGTTGCCACTATACCTATCAACATCTCTCGAAACCCTGGCGTCGTGGAGAATGTCTTCGTCGGAGTGGATTTCTCCCCCGAAGAGATTCATATTTACACGGATCTTTTCAAAGAATTCCGCGACGTTTTCGCCTGGTCTTATGAGGAAATGCCAGGCATCGATCCAAAAATAGTTGAACAGGAGATCACAACGTATCTTGATGCTACGCCTGTTCGACAAAAACTTCGTCCAGTTAATCCTAGGAAAGAAGCAGCCATCAAGGCTGAGGTTGAGAAATTGCTCAAGGCAGGGTTCATTTACCCGATTCATTTGACTCAGTGGGTGTCAAACCCCGTGCCGGTCGATAAAAAACAAGGCACGATTCGTGTATGTACTGATTTCCGTGATTTGAATAAGGCATGTCCAAAAGATAATTATCCAACCCCATTCATCGATCAGATCATTGACGAATGTGCCAGTTGTGAAGCCTTTTCATTCATGGATGGTTTTTTAGGATATAATCAAATCCAAATCAAACCTGAGGACCAACACAAAACGACATTCATTTGTCCGTGGGGTACATTCGCTTATCGTAAGATGCCTTTTGGTCTCAAGAATGCTGGAGCCACTTTCCAGCGGGCCATGTATTTTGTGTTTTACGACCTCAAACATATAATCAAGGCCTATCTAGATGATTTAGCATCACGCTCTCACAAGCGCAAGGATCATCCCATGCACCTCTGAATAATCTTCGAACGCTGTCGCTACTTCAGGATTCGCTTGAATCCCAACAAGTGCAGCTTTTGCGTCATGTCAAGACGTTTGTTAGGTTTCATCGTTTTAACCATAGGGATCATGGTTGATCCTCTTAAGGTGGAGGCAATAATCCAGTTGCCCCCCCCACGCACAATCTTACAACTTCAAAGTCTTCAAGGCAAGGCGAACTTCTTACGATGCTTCATCGCCAACTATGCTGAAATCACCAAGGGATTTATGCGTTTACTGAAGAAAGATGTTCCCTTTTTCTGGGACAAAGCCGCTCAATGCTCTTTCGACGCATTAAAACACGCCCTCACTACCGCACCTCTGCTACGGACACCTAATTATAACAAAGACTTCTTATTATATCTGGCTGCTACAGAGTCAACCATATGCATGGTTTTAGTTTAGGAGGATGATTCGTTTTCCGAATACGTGATCTATTACCTGAGTCGAGGCCTCGTAGGACCGGAACTTAATTATACCCATCTCAAAAAACTTGCGTTGGCAACAGTTCATGCTGTTCAACGGTTCCGTCACTATGTTCTGTTTCGCAAGACCACCGTCGTTGCCATCGTGAATCCATTCCAGTATATGTTGACACGACGAGTTATCGGCGGAAAAATCAATAGATGGATGGTAATCCTTCAAGAATTTGACTTAGACTTCGTTTCATCCAAGTCCAAAAAGTCATTGGTCTTCGCAGAACTTATCTCGGATCTTTCGGTTGAGTTAGGTGACGTTGTGCCTGAGGAATCGCCTATCCAGGGGGATATGTTTTTGATTGCATATTTAGACCCCTGGTACAGAGATATACTGATCTATCTCCAAACTTTGAAGTGCCCCACCTCTGCTTCTCGTGATGAGCGTCGGCGGATACACCATCAGGCCAAGAACTATCTCATCCTCAATGATACGTTGTATGGGAGAGGTGTAGACTGCATCTTGCGCCGATGTCTCACTCATGAGGAGGCCGTCATAGTGCTCAACGATTGTCATACAGGAGCCTGTGGCGGTCACCTGTCCGGGTTGGCAACAACCCAAAATATTTTACGAGCAGGTTACTTCTAGCCCACACTTATGAAATATTGTATCGAGTCAGTCAAGAAGTGCCATCCGTGCCAAATCTTCTCACAGAAGATGAGGGCACATCCAACTCCCATGTTTCCTGTCATCACAGTCAGTCCCTTCACTAAGTGGGGGATTGATTACACTACATGCAACCCCCCATCGGCCAGGGGGCACCGCTATATCATTGTAGCTGTTGACTACTTCACTAAGTGGGTCGAAGCTATGCCAACGTTCAAAGATGATGGAGAGACTGCAACTCTCTTCTTATTTAACCAGATTATAGCACGGTTCGGGATCCCGAGAGAGATTGTCACTGACCATGGCAGTCACTTTCAGAACCAAATGATGTCTGAGTTAACGTCAAAGCTTGGGTTACGGCAAGAACATTCATCACCTTACTACCCCCAAGCCAATGGGCAGGTGGACGCTGTAAACAAAACTCTTAAGATGATTCTACAGCGAACTATCGACTTAGCCAAGTCAAAATGGCATTTGATGTTATAATCGGCATTATGGGCTTACCGAACATCAGTTAAGACTGCAACCGGTTTCTCAAAAGGCAGGAGAATTCACTATCACCATGACGGGAGATCAACCATGTCCCATTAACCTCTTAGCTACATAGGAAATTTATGCTGAGGGAAATATGGTGACTATCGTTGCCACTATACCTATCAACATCTCTCGAAACCCTGGCGTCATGGAGAATGTCTTCGTCGGAGTGGATTTCTCCCCCGAAGAGATTCATATTTACATGGATCTTTTCAAAGAATTCCGCGACGTTTTCGCCTGGTCTTATGAGGAAATGCCAGGCATCGATCCAAAAATAGTTGAACAGGAGATCACAACGTATCTTGATGCTACGCCTGTTCGACAAAAACTTCATCCAGTTAATCCTAGGAAAGAAGCAACCATCAAGGCTGAGGTTGAGAAATTGCTCAAGGCAGGGTTCATTTACCCGATTCATTTGACTCAGTGGGTGTCAAACCCCGTGCCGGTCGATAAAAAACAAGGCACGATTCGTGTATGTACCGATTTCCGTGATTTGAATAAGGCATGTCCAAAAGATAATTATCCAAC
>ML790763.1:294926-339942 GCA_009831015.1 Picea engelmannii | reverse complement strand
GATTTCCGTGATTTGAATAAGGCATGTCCAAAAGATAATTATCCAACCCCATTCATCGATCAGATCATTGACGAATGTGCCAGTTGTGAAGCCTTTTCATTCATGGATGGTTTTTTAGGATATAATCAAATCCAAATCAAACCTGAGGACCAACACAAAACGACATTCATTTGTCCGTGGGGTACATTCGCTTATCGTAAGATGCCTTTTGGTCTCAAGAATGCTGGAGCCACTTTCCAGCGGGCCATGTATTTTGTGTTTTACGACCTCAAACATATAATCAAGGCCTATCTAGATGATTTAGCATCACGCTCTCACAAGCGCAAGGATCATCCCATGCACCTCTGAATAATCTTCGAACGCTGTCGCTACTTCAGGATTCGCTTGAATCCCAACAAGTGCAGCTTTTGCGTCATGTCAAGACGTTTGTTAGGTTTCATCGTTTTAACCATAGGGATCATGGTTGATCCTCTTAAGGTGGAGGCAATAATCCAGTTGCCCCCCCCACGCACAATCTTACAACTTCAAAGTCTTCAAGGCAAGGCGAACTTCTTACGATGCTTCATCGCCAACTATGCTGAAATCACCAAGGGATTTATGCGTTTACTGAAGAAAGATGTTCCCTTTTTCTGGGACAAAGCCGCTCAATGCTCTTTCGACGCATTAAAACACGCCCTCACTACCGCACCTCTGCTACGGACACCTAATTATAACAAAGACTTCTTATTATATCTGGCTGCTACAGAGTCAACCATATGCATGGTTTTAGTTTAGGAGGATGATTCGTTTTCCGAATACGTGATCTATTACCTGAGTCGAGGCCTCGTAGGACCGGAACTTAATTATACCCATCTCAAAAAACTTGCGTTGGCAACAGTTCATGCTGTTCAACGGTTCCGTCACTATGTTCTGTTTCGCAAGACCACCGTCGTTGCCATCGTGAATCCATTCCAGTATATGTTGACACGACGAGTTATCGGCGGAAAAATCAATAGATGGATGGTAATCCTTCAAGAATTTGACTTAGACTTCGTTTCATCCAAGTCCAAAAAGTCATTGGTCTTCGCAGAACTTATCTCGGATCTTTCGGTTGAGTTAGGTGACGTTGTGCCTGAGGAATCGCCTATCCAGGGGGATATGTTTTTGATTGCATATTTAGACCCCTGGTACAGAGATATACTGATCTATCTCCAAACTTTGAAGTGCCCCACCTCTGCTTCTCGTGATGAGCGTCGGCGGATACACCATCAGGCCAAGAACTATCTCATCCTCAATGATACGTTGTATGGGAGAGGTGTAGACTGCATCTTGCGCCGATGTCTCACTCATGAGGAGGCCGTCATAGTGCTCAACGATTGTCATACAGGAGCCTGTGGCGGTCACCTGTCCAGGTTGGAAACAACCCAAAATATTTTACGAGCAGGTTACTTCTGGCCCACACTTATGAAAGATTGTATCGAGTCAGTCAAGAAGTGCCATCCGTGCCAAATCTTCTCACAGAAGATGAGGGCACATCCAGCTCCCATGTTTCCTGTCATCACAGTCAGTCCCTTCACTAAGTGGGGGATTGATTACACTACATGCAACCCTCCATCGGCCAGGGGGCACCGCTATATCATTGTAGCTGTCGACTACTTCACTAAGTGGGTCGAAGCTATGCCAACGTTCAAAGATGATGGAGAGACTGCAACTCTCTTCTTATTTAACCAGATTATAGCACGGTTCGGCATCCCGAGAGAGATTGTCACTGACCATGGCAGTCACTTTCAGAACCAAATGATGTCCGGGTTAACGTCAAAGCTTGGGTTACGGAAAGAACATTCATCACCTTACTACCCCCAAGCCAATGGGCAGGTGGAAGCTGTAAACAAAACTCTTAAGACGATTCTACAGCAAACTATCGACTTAGCCAAGTCAAAATGGCATTTGATGTTATACTCGGCATTATGGGCTTACCGAACATCAGTTAAGACTGCAACCGATTTCTCACCTTTCCAACTCGTTTACGGGCTGGAGGCAGTCTTGCCCATCGAATGTCAAATTCCATCTCTGAAATTGGCAGTACAGTTATTGCCAGACCCTTCTCCGCTTGAAGAGCGGTTAGTACACCTTGAGCAGCTTGATGAACAGCGTCGTGATGCGGCCCTGGCCAACAAGTCTCATAAACATAAGGTCAAGTGTCAATATGATAGGTCCGTTCATCCTCAGGTTTTCTCTGAAGGCGACCTTGTCCTGGTTTATGACCAAGATAAGGACCCCCTGGGGGCAGGAAAGTTTAAACCCATGTGGTTCAGACCCTTCATTGTTAAGGAGGTTTTAAAAAAGGGCGCTTATCATTTGGTTGATTTTGAAGGGAATGCTTTGGCAGAGCCTAGAAATGGGCTCTACCTCAAGAAGTATTACTCATAGAAAGGTCACTGTGGGTAACTTTTTGTAACATATGTATAGTCTTTGAACTGTTACTTTTTTACGTTTCTTTTAAAAAGTGTTATGGACGTGTCATTGATGTTATCTTTCATCAATATGGCAGATGTCAAGTGAGTCCGAGGTGTTCATAGGGTATGCAGACGGTGCTAGTCGACACATGCAGAGGCTTGCTTCCGTGGCTTGGGTAATCTTTACATCACAGGGTCAGTTGTTATCTTCCGGAGGTATATGCTTAGGTGATACCACGAATAATGTTGCTGAGTATAGTGCAGTTATTGAGTTGCTTCGTGACGCTTTTTCATTGGGTATCTCTTGTCTCCGGGTCTATCTAGACGCTCAATTGGTTGTGTTGCAGCTAAACAAAATATACCGGGTGCATGACCCAACTTTACACCGACGATTCCTTAGGGTACGTCTCTTGGAACACAACTTTGATTATATTACATATTTTCATGTTCCTAGGAGTCTAAATCAAATCACGGATACTCTAGCTAATCACATTTTAGATTGGCATCTTGCTCACATATAAAAAGATCATGATCATACACATGTAAATACATTTTTGTACACATAATCCATAAGACACAAAAAAGAAATAAAAATCATATATAAACATCATAAAATCCTCAGAGTACATAGATGGGCGCAAGAGCCTCAAAAAGTGGGAACCATAAACGAGTCACTGGGCTTGCGCCCTCAAAAAATATATACATATCGGTGCTCGTGGCACATAAAAGTCTAAAGTCTGTTCAGGGCCTATGGGCCCTATTATAATCATATACAGCATGGCCCAAACGCCTAAACAATCGGACCCATGTCCGAGGTACCCCCACAATATGAGTCTGCAAGGAGGGAGGCAAGTCCTCTATCTCTGCCATGGGAACTGTGCGAGTGAGCGCAGTAAATTTCCACTCAATCCACCTCAGGACTCTCTCGGCCTCTCCTGCTGGGAGGTTCCCGGCTATTGCTGCTCCTCCAGCGGCGACAGTTGCGGCTTCAAGCCGTGGGCGGCGCCTGTTCCGTGCATAGTCGGTAGGTCGCACGGGTCCCACATCTGCATGCAATAAAGGTTCACCGATCAAAAACTCTGGTATACAAAAACATGATATATATATCAAAAAAGACATAAAAATTACATATGCAAACAAAAAAAAAACTGTATAGGTGGAGACTTAGCCATCTCCCCTCGCTCCTCACCAGGAGGCACGGGTATCGCTGGATCTCTGGAGAAGTCAATCCCTGCATATGGGTAGTCCTCAATAGCTGGGATCTGCCGTGACAGCCAAGAAAAAAAGTCATCATTGAAGGCCTCTACGGTCCTTCCACCACCCTGTCGCGGCAGCAACGCTGCCCATCTGCACACTGCGGGGAAAGTAGCCAGATGTCCTCGTACTGTCAGCCGAGGACTAAAACATGGAACTCTCTTGAAGAAAAACGAACACAGGATGGTCCCAAACCCGAAGTTCCTGTGTGTCCGCTGTCTGCAAGCTGTCAAATGACCTATCATGCTCGCTAGTAGTGTGGTACTCCAATAAAAAATTTGTGCATTCATGCACTGGATTGCACAGTTCATCTGTGTACATGAAGCCTGATGCACGGCTGCGGAGCCGGTAATCCACCCAATGAACGATAAAATAGTCTGAAGGGCGAGGCTGGTAATCCTACTAACGGGTACCGAGGAAGATATCTGATCGGTCCCAGCCTCACAATACTCCTCTATCAGCTTTGAGACTTTGCTCGGCCCCGCAGGAAAAGTCTGAAAGTTGATTGGTTCCCCTCTCCTCGAGAGGCCAGTCAAAAAATAAATATCCTCGGTGGTGGGCACCAAGGATTGCCCCTCTATCATGAAAGCCTCTGCATCAGGGTGCCAATAGTCAACCAGGGCATTCATCAGCCTTGGTTGCGCGCGCATAAATAGACACAAAAAGAATTTTACCAAACCACACTGTGTCAGCATGGCCATAACGTTTAGATCTGCAGCCACTAACTCATTGGTGGCCTCGTGCTCCCTCTCCCTCCACTGAACATACATCCTGTCAACACAACAAAGCAAAAAGGGGGGATCAGTACTTGTTTAAACCATTTTTTTCATCACGCGGGGGGGGGGGTACCCGCGGCCTGTAGAGGCGACAGTCGCGGGTACCCGCGGGCAGGATTTTCTCTGCCCGCGGGTACCCACGGGCTGTCCCTAGACAACCTGCGTTTGCCTAGGGCCAACCTCTTTGAGGTCGACGACCCCCCCCAAAACACACTTAAATGCAGTAAATGAAGTATTGAATTGCAAGATAAGGGAGTTTGTACTTACTTGGTCCAAGCATAAGTCTGTTTCGTCCACCGTAGCTCTCGGAATCACGATCTTTGGCAAAGGGGATCTTTTGGCTCCAGAGTCAATTTCCAAATCAACAATGGTGATAATGAGCTGCCAGCTTCTATTTATAGAATTTTTGGCCTCTTTTTGTCACTTTTTTGGGCCCCTTTATCAGTTTCTTTATACCAAAAACCATTTAGAGTGATCCAGGAGTTATATGGGAGGGATTTGATTAGGTATTGGGACAATTTTCATTGAGTTTCAAAAAATTAAAAAAATATATAGTGACGGTCCATAATTTTTTTTTTTTTTTTTTTCAAAATTCAACTTGATCATATAGGGTAGGATTTCATCCCAACTGTTGCATCTCATTGCCTTTTGTTCTTATGATATAGGATCGATCCCATCTGGCTGTGACACAGAACCATCATATCTGCTATAGAAGTGTCGCAACTTGGTGGTAGAGCTTGCCAAAACATGGATGCCCTAGGTAGTTCCTGGTTGCATTATGGTGTCCATGCCGTCTCTAACAACACGGTAGGCTCGGGAGTCCGTGTAGTCTTTCCTAAATATGAGTTTGAGCCTCATTTGCATGGTTCTTTTTCACTCTTTGAATTACCCTCCGGACTTCCAAAACATAACGGGTCTCCTTTTAAGCCCTTTTTCAGACCCTCTAAACATGAAAAGATTGTCGAGTGATCTTGTGACCTTTCACGCTCGTTAAACTGAAATTTGAAGTCACGTTTGTCGGGTGGTAGTTTACCCCTTTTTCGGTCCGGATGGTCAACTGTACGAACAAAGGAATACTCTATTGAATGTCCATTCTTTAGAAGAGTATCCTCAGGTATAATTTTATTCCTTTTTCGGGCCCGAGGGACTAAATCTACGAAAAAGAAACCCCCCCGGAGTCCATAGTTAAGCTCTTTTCAGACTCCTTAAAATTGAAAAGATCACCGAGTGACCTTATTCTTTCACACTCGTTAAAATGGCCCAGAAGAATATTCCTGACGGAGTCCATAGTTAAGATTTTTTCAGACTCCTTAAAGGTGAAAAAATAGCCGAGTGATCTTGTCCTTTTCACACTCGTTAAAATGGTTTTGAATTGACGTCTAATCGGTTCTAGTTTATCCCTTTTTCGAACCGATTAGACTATTGTCGAAAAAGGTACCCCAATGGAGTTTTCTTTTATGAATTTTCAGACTCTCTAAATATGAAAAACCACCGAGCTTCCCTTCTCTGGGCTCGTTAAACTTACATCGAAGGACGTTACCATTGTGTGTTCTATCAACCGCATTTGCATACCTTACCCATCAGTCTAGTAACAGTTTGCGTCTGTGTTTTAACACCTTTGGCCACTGGAGGATTTTTCCCGATTATCATTTCCCTAGAAAATCAGTCTTGTCCTTGTGCCTTGAACTTGTATGTTTGCAGAACTCATTCCTCCATTGTAACATAATATTCCTTTATTCTTTTTCACAAATCATCAAAAAGAAAAAAAAAATCAAATATACCCCAAAAAGAGGATGGGAAAAGTATTTTCTTTATTGGCAGCATCATGAGTCGCCCTTGGATAAAGCACATCTGTCCGTTTGATTCATCAGACTTTGGGATGTAGTACGACCTTAGGAAGCTTTGCTCGCTATCTTGAGTTGCGTCCTCCACCGTTTGGTTACTCTTCCAAACATATGGAGAGTTTGCGTTGCCCCCTGCTTCGTAGACTTATGATTAATAGATATGCTGCCTAAGTCTTATCACTTGTCGTGCTATTGTCTAAGGGAAGTTTTTCACTAAGCCTGAGTCGGCCCCTCTGCAATATGTCTCTTGTCCGCATACCCGGCCATCCTGAATGTCCAATCAAGTCTTTGTTCGAAATCACTGAAGCCTTCAGTCTGATCATCAAGATTATCAAGTCCATAACCGACGAGTCATCGAAGACCTCTGGGTAGTGCAATCATACACTCATATTACACTCCTACCCAAGTTTTAGAAGATTTTTAAGTTGTTTCTCGAGCTCTGAAGTACAACCATCAGGCCAAATCAACTTCTAAGAGATGGATACTTTATACATATATCTTTCTGATTTCGAGATGTAGCTCCGCTGTGTATTATTCGCGGCTACTCTTCATAGTTGTTTGACATGGATCTACAGTGTATTTGATTGGTAGCCATGGTTCTATTTTATCCCAAGCATGGGTATGCCCGCCTCGGTGAGACATTTGATATTTTTTGTAGACGACACCTCCTGATTCCTGATTCCTGGGCTCACTCATTCAGCATATCAGTACAAATTGGTAATGTATTTCGGCCATCAGATGCTCTTCTGACCTCACACATTAGGGGGCATCTGTTATAACCCTAAATTTCACCACACATGCTTACCTGGCATCAGGCCAACTCATATCACTTCCTTGCCAAAGACATGCTGAACAAACTCTTGAAAATCCTCTTAAATCAAGTGACATGCGCCCTAAATCACTACTGCACGTGTTGGAACATTGGCAGGCCTACAACTGCATGCGTTGGAATGCTGGCTGGCCTACTACAGCTCGTGTTTACCTAACAAAGCACAAAAATAGGAAATTTGCCAACGGGACAAAAAGCTATGGGTCAGTTAACTGAAACTCCCAGCCATGCATGGCCGAGAGTTCATCCAAAACCCTAGCTCCTTCTAGCCTATAAAATAAGGGGTAGGGGTACAATTTGGAGGAGGAAAAACATAGCAAAAAAACTCTGCCCAATTGCCGAATCCATTTGTCCCAACCCTTTAGCATTTCCTCAAGCCTAAAGAGAATTCAAGAAAAGCAGTTGGAGGACAAAGAAGAGGAGGAGCCCAGGATCAGGATCAAGGAACGGTGGCCGATCTCTATCATTATTGTAAGTTGATTCATCTTGAGATTAATAAAATAATATTTTTCTCGTCCCAATGCATGAGTTATATGTGTTTCTTGTAATTTATGCTTAATTTCTAACCCTCAAGTAGAAAGGTAGCATGCATGCGTAGTGTTTTGTCTTGATTGCAGATGAACTTTGGAAGGAGCAGCGCAAGTAAGCGGGCAAGGCATAATGGAGGATCTACACCAATCATCAGTAAAAAGGTTAGTTGTTCCTTTCCATGCATGTATGTGAAAAAGGGGTTTGAAGTTTTGGGGTGATAGGTTAAAAGGGATTTCTTTAAGGTCATAATCTGCATGCAAGTCTGGCCCTAGCTTGCTAGTCCGTAGGGTATTATTTCCCAACAACAATGAGTCAGTTCATGACTGAACCGAGACAGAGACACTAGGTGGCAACAAATCACATCTTGAGATATCTCAGAGGGTACATTACTTATGGTCTTAGATATACATCCAGTGGTGGTTTATTTCTGCATGGGTATGCAGATGTTGACTGGGCAGCAAGCCCAATGGATCAGAAGAGTACTTTCGAATACTGCTTCATTTTAGGATCCACTATGATCTCTTGGTCAAGCCAAAAGCATGGATCCATTGCACAAAGTAAAATAGAGGCTGAGTACATTGCAGCAAGTGATGCTAGCAAGGAAGAAATATGGCTCAAAAAATTGGTTTCTGGGTTGTTTAGTAACAAGCTCGAGACGACGGTGGTTCACTGTGATAATCAAAGTTGCATAAAATTGACAGAGAACCGAATATTTCAGGACAGGTCAAAACATATTGAAATGAGGTACCACTACATCCGAGACTTGGTCTAGAGAAAAATGTAAAGTTATAATACATAGCCACGAGTGAGCAGGTAGCTGATATCTTGACCAAGCCTCTGACCTTGAGACAATTTGTGCAGCTGAGAGGCAAGCTTGGTGTGGCTGAGAATGACTCCCTCACTGAGAGGGAGTGTTAAATTTGGCAGCATCGATAATCATTCTCCAATGAGAGGCCATATGGGCCACCCTGAGGCTAGCCAGGGAGATTTGGAGAATCAACCAGTCTTGTGAGGTATTGACAAAATCCAGGGGGAATGGAAAACCTCTGTGAGTCAAACCAAAATTCAGGATGAACAAGATGCTATGTGAGTCTAATGCAAAAGTCAGGGGAACGTACAACCTCTGTGAGCATAGACAGTCTAGAGAAAAAGTCAGGGGGAACATACAACCTCTATGAGCATAGATAGACTAGTGCAAAATTTAGGGGGAACATACAACCTCTGTGAGCCTAGTCAAACCTTGTGAGCCATGAGAAAAATTCAAGGCATCTAGCAAAAGTTAGGTTGAATATAAAATTCCTATGAGCTAGAAACAAACGATATTCCTAATATTGCAAATGATGTAATTGTATTGATCTAGTGCGTTGGCACGTGTAAACATTATCCACCATGAAGAGAATTTCGAATTGCCTTGTCAAGATTTGTAACTAAAGTCTTGAGTCTAGTTCTATGTTAGAACTAAATAATGTTGAGTTGCAACTAAAGTCTTGAGTCTAGTTCTATTTTAGAACTAAAGTGTAATGTTGAGTTGCAACTAAAGTCTTAAGTCTAGTTCTAAGTTCGAACTAAAGCATGCCAGTCTCAAGTCTAGTTCTAAGTTCGAACTTAAGTGTAATGCTGAGTTGTAACCAATCTCAAGTCTAGTTCTAAGTTCGAACTAAAGTGTAATGCTGAGTTGTAACCAATCTCAAGTCTAGTTCTAAGTTCAAACTAAAGTGTAAAGCTGAGTTGGAACCTATCTCAAGTCTAGTTCTAAGTTTGAACTAAAGCATGAAGCTGAGTTATGTTTAATGCATGCAATCAGGTTACTATTTCGAGCTTCCCCTCTTCCCCTCTTCAGCCTATATAAGAAGAGGTCGAACCCTCTCTTCAACACAGTTTTGAAACACAGTTTTCATATGCAGGTTGAGGGTGAAGCAATAGAGGAGCACATTAGTGATAAAGAGGTAGCATATCAAAGGTGTATTTCAGCAAGGTCTTGTAAGTCTTTGTCAGGTCAGAGTCATCTTGGAAAGCTCTTTGAGAGAATAAAATTCATGGTGGATATTTGTAAGAGATCTTACATTATTAATGAAATAAAGGAATATTGTTTGCTGGGGTTTTTCTCCCTGTACAGGGTTTCCCTAGGGTATATGTGTTGTTGATATGCATGTTTACTTATCTACATAATTATTGCTATTCGATTATGATTTAAAATTGTTGAAATATATTAAGCTAGAATCAAAGTATTGAAGAAAATAAAATAGTTAATCCGCATAAGAAATCAAACTCATAATTTAACAAAATTTACATCATAATATTTAGAAAATAAAATTTTTGCAATCTCTTTACTCCCCAATAATAGTTCCAACCATAATCTCTCATTCTTCTCAACCTACTGACCCAAGGAATGCATCCCCTTCAATTCCTTCAGTCCATCGAGCTGCACCATTTTTTTTATCAGGGCTATTAGTGCAAGTGACCAATAATTTCTGAGATGTGGTTCTAGAATCTAGCTGCCCAAAATATAGTCTTGCATTTTCAACTTCTATTTTCTTCAAAATTGATAAAAAATTGTGGGTATTCCTCCCTCATAGTTTCTTCATACTCCCACGTTGCATCTTAAGGACTATAGCAGGTCCATTGAACCTTTACCAACCCTATGGCTTTGTTCCAAAGCACTTTGACTTTCTGGTCCAAGATGTGTTCTAGTTCCACTTGGAAAATCCCCTTCATTTCTCATCTGGATCACAGTCCAATCAATTATGTGGTTAGGGTAATGCACATATTTATTTAATAATGTCACATGAAATACTTTATGCACTCTTGTGGATGTAGGAAATACTAGCATGTATGCAATTGGCCCTATATTTTCTAATATTTTGAAAGGCCCACAATATCTCATTGCCAAATTTGGGCAAAAACCCAATCTTATTGAACTTCTTTTTTGCTTTCACTTCTAGGAAAACATGCTTTCCCACTTTAAAATCTTTGACAACTCTATTCATGTTTGAAAAAAATTTCTTCTTGTGCTAGGTAGCCTTTAAATTCTGCCTGATCTTTGTTATCTACTTTTCCATTTCCTTTGACAATTTTGGCCCAATGATACCTCTGTCTGTTGGGTTATCCCAACTCACTAGTGTGTTACACTTCCTTCCATACAAATATCCAAATGGATTCGTTTTTAATGAGGCTTGATAGCCATTATTATAAGAGAACTCCACTGAGTGGATATAGTCTTCCCATTTTTATGGCTGGTCCATAACAAACATCTTGAGCATGTCTTCAATTATCCTATTGGTCCTCTCTATTTTTCCATATGACTCTCGGTGATATGTTGTACTAAGATTCAAATTTGTCCCAAAGCATTTGAACAAACCTTGCCAGAATTTGGATGTAAACTTGGAACCTCTCTCTAAAACCATTGCCTTGGGCACTCCATGTATCCTGGAAACTTCCTTCATGTATATCTCTACAAAGTTTGTTGCCTTGTGTGTTGTCTTTACAAGAATAAAATGTGCTTCCTTATTCAATTTTTCCACCACCACTATGATGGAATCATGCTGCTTCAATGTTCTGGGAAACTTTGTAATAAAGTCTAATGTGACCACTTTCCACTTCCATTCTGGAATGGGAAATGGTTGTAGTAGTCCCGTTGGATGTCTGTGCTCTGTATTTACATCTTGACACTCTAGACACCAGGCTATGTAGTTACCCACTTCTTTCTTAATTCCTGACCAAAAGTATTGGCAGCTTACAACTCTAATGGATTTATGATATCTTGGGTGCCCAACATATAAAAGATTGTGCATTTCTCCCAGGACTACATTTTTCAGCACCATGGAATTTGGAACATACACCTTTCCTTTGTACAAGAGGATTCCATCCTCCTTCAATTCATAATTTTTAAATTTCTGTTGTAAATTTCTTTGCTGTAAGTTTTATTTTATTTGTAAATAATGTTGATCTAAATTTGTTGCTTCAATAATTTTATCTTGTAAATATGTCCTGTACATGTTGATGGATAAAACATTCACTTCACACGCTCTTCTGTTGAGTGTATCAACCACCTAATTTTATTTTCCTTTGATATGTTTAATTTCAAAGTCATACTCACTAAGAAATTCCAACCATCTAGTTTTCCTAGCATTTAATGTTGGCTATCCAAATAAATGTTTCAAAATACAATGGTATTTTCTTAGCTCAAATATCCTCCCCATGAGGTAATGTATCCACATTTTTAATGCATGTAAAATGGTTGCTAACTCTAGGTCATGTGTAGCATAATTTCTCTCATGCTCTTTTAATTTCTGGGACTCATAGAACACCACATGATCCTTTTGACTAAGGACTCCACTGAGCCCTTCCTTGCACGCATATGTGCACACCACAAATTCCTCATCTGAATCTACAATATTTAATATGGGTTCACTTGTCAAAATGTTTTTCAACTGCTAGAAACTCTCTTCACATTTTGGAGTCCATTCAAACTTCACTCCCTTATTTTGCAAGGAAATGATTGGGCTTACAATCCTTGAAAACCATTTTATTAATATTTAGTAATAACCAAAAATACCCATAAATGATCTCACCTCTGTCACATTTCTTGGTGCTAGCCATCCTCTAATGGAATCTATCTTCTCGAGATCAACCACTATCCCATCTGCTGAAATGATATGCCCCGAGTAGTGAATCTTCTTTTGATAAAATATGCACCTACTTAACTTGGCATACAATTTATGCTCCCTTAAAACCTTTAACACATTCTTAAATGCTTCTCATGATCCTCCTCAGAATTAGAGTATATGAGAATATCATCTAAGAAAACAATTACAAACTTGTCTAGGTACTCCCTGAACACTCCATTCATCATACACATAAAAACAACTGGGGCATTTGATAGCCCAAATGACACTACTGTGAATTCGTAATGCCCGTACATTTTCCTGAATGTTGTCTTTATGATATCTTCTTCCTTTATCCTCACTTGATGATAGTTTGATCTCAAGTCAATATTGGAAAAGATTCTTTCACCTTTCAGCTAACAAAATAAATCATCAATCCTTGGAAAAGGATATTTGTTCTTTATAGTGACCTTATTTAGTCATCTGAAATTAATACACAGCCTTAAGGTCCCATCCTTCTTCTTTTAAAAAAGAATTGGGTCTCCCCATGGTGACACACTTGGGCATATATACCCCTTCTTCAAAAAAAATTCAAGCTACATCTGCAACTCTTTCAATTTTGGTGTTCCCATTCTGTAGGGTGTCTTGGACACTAGGGAATCTCCTAGCACCAAATCAATGGAGAATTCAGTGTCCCTCTTTGGTGTAAATCCTGATATTTTCTCAAAAACATCTTCAAAATATTTAAGGACTAGATGATCTTCAAGACTTGCCACTTTATCTCTAGTTGCCTCTTCCATGTGGGCTGCAAAAAAATGACATCCCTTCCTGAAGCTCTTTTTCAGTTGCATGGCTCAAATTTCTCTAACAGTTACAGCTCTTGGAATGCCTTGAATCTTACCTTGATGTCCTTTCTCATCAAGACAAGTTATTGTCTTGTTGTTAAAATCTAGGACACCACAATTTTTTTCCAACCAATCCATGCCAATTAGACAGACATATGAACCCAAAGGTATAATGTTCACATCTACCTTTGTGTTGATTCCATTCATTTCTATTGGGAAATCTTTAACCAACTCATTGATCTTTCTCTTAGCCCTCGTGGCTAACTGAACTAACCAATATTTCTTATGCTTACTCCTTTACAAGTGAAATCTTTCAATAATATTAGAGTTTATGTAACTATGACTAGCTCCGGAATCAATTAAAATTATTATAGGATGATTATTGATCTTACCTTCCACTTCAATCATGGGGGATTGATAATCTGCTTTCTTGTTGTCAAGGCTGAACAAATCCTTGGAATTCTTACTCACATGTATTCCATTGTTTCAACCTCCTGAATGTTGTGGACAATCCTCATTCTTTCACCTTTGTGAGGGGAGTCACTATATAAGTGATTCCCCTCACATCCCCAACATTGTGCAGGTTGTTGCCTTGGCCTTTTCCCAAAAGAATCTGTTGTCTTGTGCTCATTTTGGGTTGAATGTCCTTACTTATTTTATTGGGAGTTGTTCTTGAAAAAGGGTGGCTTAAAACCTTTTTTCCTTTGATCCCTATTTCTTTTCATCTTATCATTCCAAGTCTTTTGGAAGACTGGCCTCCCTATGCTTTGCTTTCCTTATGGTCTCCTGCAAAGTCTTGGGGTTATCATATTGTATCTTATCATTGTAGAAAGAGGGAAACCCACTAAGAAACCTTTGGATTTTGAATTTTTAATCTTTTATGAAGTCCACATACTTCAACAATTCAAAGCATCTTTTCTCATACTCATTCATTGTCATGCCTCCCAACTTGAGTTCAAAGAAATCTTTCATCTTCCTTTCATAGTAATGCTCAGAAAAATATTTCTCTTGGAAATATCCTTTGAACTACCTCCATGAGACCCTCTTCTCATCAAGATGATTCCTTAAGTTGATCCCACCACATGGTTTCCTTTCCTTGCAAGTGGTAGGTTACAATTCTTATTTCTACCATGGAGGGGTAATCATGCAACTAGAAATATTTATTCATTTCCAACAACTAGGCCTCAACCTATTCTCCCTTCCTATGCTCACCATTGACATTTGGTGGCTTGATCTTCCTAAGTTCACCTTGCAAGATGTCTCCCTCATGCCTTCTCCTCTATCTCTTGACAGGAGACACACTTGGGATGCTCCTTGGACCTGATGATCCAGGATGATATAGAACACTCAAAGAGATCCAGGAGGATCCAAAATGATAAAAAATTGATTATCTCAAATGATCTTGAAAATGATTCCATTGCATAGAGCTTGGCGAGAGATTTCCAATGGTGCGTGGATCGCCTAAAACATACATCGTATGAGAAAGTTATGGTTGTTTGAAGTTTTCAAGAAATTAGGGAAAAATTCAAATGGAGGTGCCATGTGGAAAGCCCATAGGCTGCAATGTGTCATCCATATAGTTGACATGATGTTATCATGCTGATGTTAGCAAGCTGATGTGGCATCACGAGAGGCTTCCACACATCACTCAGATTTGGCATTTTTGGCACACATGTGGAACAATAAAAATATGCCACATGTCATCTATGCAAATGATGTGGCATATGCACACTGGCATGACAGGTACAATTGGAAATGACATGGCATATTCGTACAGGAACCGTCAGGTGGTGATTGTGTAGATAGGTGGACCAACTAGAGAGTGCCATGTGGCACTCTCTGATTGGCCAAATTTGGCTAAGGAGAATAAAATTAGTTGGGTTGAATGGGAATCAAACCCATTATCTATGGGGGAATATTCCTAGAATATTCCATCGGCATAGTAAGATTCTCCTACCAATGCACCATGTATAGTGCTTGTTATAACCAACCAACAATAATATATTTAAAGTGTATTTATATGTGATTGAGTATATAGGGGGTCGGTCATGCTGACTTGCCCTATATAAACCTAGCTCCATACCACTGTACGAGACATGGGAATTTGTTCCAAGAGTTCCCTATATAATTTTTTTTTCCATGGATTTGTTTCATTTTGCATGCAAGAGGTGTTTCTCTTTTGGATTTGTCTTGTTTTACATGCCATTGAGTTCTTTGAGAAAGTTATAGAGTGTTTATACTCATTTTTCTCATAATTTCAAGAGGAATCTGATGGTGATGTCGGTTCTTTGTAAAATTGTTATGTATGAAATTCTTAGTATAATATGTCATGTATGAGCCCCATAGTCTCGTTATACGTGCAAAATGGGGTCTTTAAGAACATGTTCAAAACATAATCAAGTTTACACTCATTCTTCTCAGAATTTCATGAGGAATTCAGTGGTAACCTCTGTTTCTAGGTTGGAGTAGCATAATTGAAGGGTATCTTCAAAAAAATGGTATTTGAAAGTCCATTCATTGTAATTTTGGCATTTGAGCATTAATTGAGCGGCCTCATTGTTTGAAAGGGACTCAAAGACATAAATCCATTAACAAATTGTTTATGTGCCATTTTAATTATTACTGATATTATTTTACTTCAGCTCAACATTCTTCTTTCCACAAGTTATTATCAGTTAATGAAGTTTATGGATAAATAAGTGTTTTCACATGTTATTTTGCAAATAGTCAAGACGATCTTAATTTCCCAAATCTAGTCAGATGTTTAGTTTTTGTTTAAGAACTAATTGAATTATAAGGATTTTCAGATCATGTGGTATTGGAGCTGGTTTGACATGCATTTGCAAGTGAATTCTTATGAGGTCCAAAACTCAATCTTGGTGAAGGATCGTTGAACAGTACATTCCTGAGATTGGTTCAAGGCGTGCATTTCGAAAGCAAGAAATGGATTCAATAAAAGACATGGATTCTTCTAATCCAAATTCTTTTAGTAGTTAAGAGGCATTCTTTTCTGCGTTCATGGCAATGAAGGCCATGGTGGAAGTAATGTACGAATATCGAAAGAAGACCAAGGGAACTGGTAGTGAAAGCAAAGGAAAACCACATAATTTCGAGAAGCAGTCGAAGAGAAAAGAAGAAGAGAAGCCTACATGTTCTCATTGCAAGAAGAAGGGACATGAGGAGACAACGTGTTGGAAGTTGCATCCAGAGAGGATACCAAAGAAGTTCAAGGACAAGGGTAAACAAAAGGCCACAATCATAGTTTAGGATCTTGGATCAGATTCTAAAGTTACAACTATGGGCATTAAAAAGTATATTTTATATTGCTAGTTCTAGTTCACATACTTCTTCTTCAAAGGCTAATGTAATCCTGGATGGAGGGAAAAGAAAAGAACTATTTCATTTACAAGTTATCTCAAAGCACACTAAGATTGATACACTTGTTGATAGTGGATCATAAGTAAATCTTATTTCATATCAAGTTGTTCAGAAGTTGGGATTGGAAACTAGGCCTTATACGAGACAATATAATTTGGGATGGATTTGTGATAATTCTCAGTTACAGGTAACTAAGCAATGCAAGTTACGATTTGAGATCACATCTAGTTTCATTGATGAGGTGGAATTATATGTCGTTCCACTTGAAATTTGCGGGATGGTTTTGGGAAGTCCATACTTGTATGACAAGAAGACCATTTTTTACAGGGAACATAACAAGTATCATCTTTTCAAGGATGGGATTGAGTTCATTGTGAGAGCTCATTAGATGAAGATGAATTTGACAGTTGTCACTACATGGCACGCGAAAATGGTAGTATCTGTTACACGTCAAAATTACTCAGTTGGATAAGTGTCGCATGCTCCTCTCAATTGTCGTAAGTGTCGCATCTTTCTTACAACTTTCACAAGTGTCGCAAGTTGGTCATAAGTGTCGCAAATGATGTTCGAGCATACTGCCATGCCGACGACACTAAGGAGACACTTAAAACATCTCATGTGCTTGATTTTAAGAAGAAGAACTGATTTACTGAAGTCAAATAACTCTTGACACCTGAAGAGAGCTCTGAAACAGAGGTTTTGAGGGGGAGCGCTCCCCTATATCAGCTTTAGGAGCGCTAGCGCTCCCCTACAGGGCTTCAGGGAGCATTATAACGCTCCCCTGCCCCCCTCTGAAGGAGCGCTACTCATCTTGAAAGCGCTGGCGCTCCCCTAAAGCTTACCATGGAGCGCTACAACGCTCGGATGCCCCTTCTAAGGGAGCGCTGCCTAATCTGAGGCAGTAGTTGGCCCGTTGAGGAGAATAAGGGGAGGATCTTTCGAGATTAGGAGGCAGTTGTGTTCGAATTCTTGGTTTCATCAAGAGATCCCTGATCTAAGGAGGAAGTTCCCAACTTGTTCTAAAGATAACTCAAGAGGTTAATCTCCTCTTAACCTATATAAGCAGGCTCTATGATGGTGGAAAGGGGGAAGAACTGCTAGTATGAAACTTATGATCTTGGAGAAAACACACAGTCAGCCAAAGGAGAGTGATAAGTGAAGCTGCTGTTATCCAGGTTGTGGATCTTTCAGGCAAGGGTTAGACGAAGAGGACTTGACGAAGCTGTCGCATTCGCATCTACGATTGTAAGTACTGCGGTCGTTATTCTCATCAATATGACACGCTTGGCCTGTTTCTTTCTAGTTTGTGTATAATGTCACATGAACTTATCATTAATTGATAGATCTGTTTTTAAGCTAATACCAATAGAGTAGGAAGTGGTCATATCTTGTTTTGTCCACATGATCCAGCGAGAAGCAAAGGATCGAAGCGCAACTAGGAGCGTGCAGGGGCAAAATTCGATAAAAAGGTACTTCGGTTATCCTTCCTTCCCATGTGTTAGCTTAGATAGATTTGAAAGGAAGTCAGTGTCCACGTTAAGAATTTTCTGTCTAGAGTTAGGGTCAAGCTCTTAGAGGCGATCTACCTGTCTGCAGGGAGATTTTCCTACAACAGAAACTGGCGACTCCACTGGGGAGATAGCCTCAAATCGAAACTCGTGTTTTGATTTCTCCTCATTGACCTTGTTCTATCCCTTAAATGTTTCAGACCTGGTTCACTCCTCTTTTGATTGGTTTCATGAGCTGATTGGCTCCTTACCTCATCACACTCAGCATAATTGTCGAAATTGATTTGCAATTTTTTGATTTTTTTTTGACATTTTTGGGAGTTTCAGACCCTGGCGCCCCTGTCCTAGTGTTAACAAAGTGCCAGCGCTCCCCCATAGCCTTGCACAGAGCGCTATAACACTCCTTTCCTTTGGCAACAGAGCGCCAACCCTCTTTGGCCCAAAAAACCTTCCAGAATTGTTTTTTCTGGGTTTTGCCTTTGTGTCTCCTCTGCTGAGTAACCTTGTGAGTCAATGTTTCTTCCCTTTCATCCTTGACATCTGTCTTTTGCTTGAAGAATAAACATCTTACTAGTTGGATCTTGTAGCCTTTTTCACTATTGTTGCTGAGTTTTTCTGTTGATTAGAGTCCAAGACTCATGCATTGTCTTTCTCTCTGTTTAACTGAGTAAAAAACCCTGGTGAAGTTCATCAAAGGCCTACAGACATCTTCATCTTAATTTTAGTCAAGATAATTGTTCTTCAACTTTTTCTTTTGGGTGTGAAGTTTGTTTTCTCTTTGATTGTTTCTTTTCTTTCGCTTTTCGTTTTGATTGCAACAAAAGGGTGCATTGTTTGTATGACTTTTGCTTGTGCTAGTTTGGTTTTCATTCATACAAAAAGATAATTAGCAAGACGAGCATTGTGTTGAATTGATCATTATTCATATGCAAACAATAAAAGACATCTTCATGATTGATTGTACATATTAGAAGGCATTTAAAAGTTTTAGCATTACATCAGGATTTGATTGAGAAAAAGAATTGTTTGAGGACACTCCATATTTGTGCTTGTTAGTGAAAAGAACTTTCTCTCTCCCTTAGATAGATGTTCATTGAAAGGAAATGACTGCTTATCATATTTGATGCATTATTTGGGTCTGAATCATAATTCCATTTGTTTCACTCCCATGCACCCCTTTGCGTAAAGAACAACCATAAAATCAACGCTAATTAAAAATTATCTAGAACTTTTTCTTTTCTAGGATCCTCCGCCAACAGTAGACTAGGCTTAGCACTTTGGATTAGGGCTATGAACACAACTCTCCAAAGTTTCCAAAACAAATCATCCTGAGTTAGGGAGAGTCAAATCCAGTTATCGTATAAGTCTGCCTGGGATCCCCCTCTCACACAGGGGTTACACACGAGGTTGCATTCGGGTGAGCTACGGGGACTAACCCTCCGTGGTTTAACTGATTGTGGTGGTCAAATCGTATTATGGGGATCACTTTGAGGTAAATCCACAATTACTGCGTGGAAGCCTTTTAGTTGATTTCGGGCTTGATACCCTGCCCGTACATTCGGATCGGATTGTCGACTATTCCTGCCCAGGGGATGAATGCGAATTGGTAACCTTAGTGGCCATAATCATTAGGGTCTTACAGAAGGTGACGATGACAGGAAGTCTCACTGTACCTGGAGCAAACATTGGTCAAACTCACTCAGGCTCCTTGGAGGGTAAATCCACAATTACTGCGTGGAAGCTTGCACCAAGGTAAGTCCGTTAAGCAGGTCGCCATTGTAACTGTTCCACCCTATCCCCGCCCCTTCTGGACTTGATCATGCGACATTGGATTTCATCACCAACTAGTACGATCATCAAAAGAAGGTCCTGTTTGCTTGGCGTGTGCTATTTCTTTTCGCTAGTTGGCCATAGATCTCTTTCGCTGACTCTTCTTCACCAACATCGACCCTCCACGACGCTTGCGGAGGCTACAGGGACTTCCTCCAGAAAATATGAAAGGAAAAAACCCTTTACCCCCTCATTCTACGGAGGAATCTCCTCAACAGAGCGAGGTTCAAAACACTACAACTTCCCAAGAAGAAGTTCCCATTCCTTTGGGTAATTTTCGAATTGTTTCAGAATCTCCGAAAGCTTACCACATTCCGGAGGGATACGAACGACAGATCCTCCACCTGAATTCCGCTGGAGAATTTGTTGTCATCAATCCTTCTGACATTCCGGCCGGGTCTTCTCAAATCCTTTTGGCCAGTGACCCCTTTTGGACATCAGATGTTGTTTGAAGTCCACCACGTTTGGTGCTATATCTTTACGGAATAGGGGAAGGTGCCGACGCACCTTTTTCCTACACTGTACCCCCAAATCACTTCACCGGTACCACCACTTTTATAGCCACACCACCCGTTGGTCCGAACACACCGTCCATTGGCCCAAGGTCTACTATTCCCCTCCAGACGACCCATTTGACAATGGCCCCACACATTCCGACTATCCCCGCCGGTAACGCGGTAGTCAATCAAGCTCTGATTGGCACACCTGTAACACCAAGACCTACACTCCCTTTTGGATTCAGGGCACTAAATGCTTCCGCGTCCACCACTTCCCAAACTACTACCCAAGTCATACCGGGAAGTTCTATACCCATCCAACAACCCGGAGGGACTGGTCTTGGTGGTCCCAACCCGCTCGGCAACACCAGTCAGTCATTGACATCTTGCTTTCAGATCCTGGGAACTCTACCTCAAACTGGGGGGCATCCTCCCACCGGAGGACAAATTCCATTCGGAGGGAACCCTAATACTGGGAGGCATCCTCCCACCGGAGGACAAATTCTGTTCGGAGGGAACCCTAATACTGGGGGGCATCCTCCCACCAGAGGACAAATTCCATTCGGGGGGAACCCTAATGCTGGAGGGCATCCTCCGATCGGAGGACAAATTCCATTCGGGGGACACCCTCACGCTGTGGGGCAACCTCAATCCGGAGTCTACCATCAACCACATGGACAAAATGTGTCCACCGCACCCAATCCGTGGAACGTCCTTTCCCAAGGAAACCCATAGTTCTCGACAGGGAAAAATGTTCAGACCCCGCAGCAACCCCCTTACGGACAAATGCCAAACCCACCCTATAACCCAGAAAACCCATCCGGTTATCCTCTGCTCACACATTCTTCTCAAAACATCTCAAATCCTATGTACCTTGGTCAAAACCAACCTCACATGAGAGGGCCCACGAGTTATAATTATCCACATAACCTAGTATTGGGCCCCACTGGTGTCCCTCTGCCACACCAACATTACCCACAGGTTAACTGACAATTACCTTTTCTAGCTACCCTAGACCTTCCGGACTTGTCTCGGTTAACGAATGATCCTATTTATCATTCTCCGGTTTGGCCAGCTATTCCAGCTAAACTCCCTTCTGATATCCCAAAATTCGACGGAAAGTCCCAAGAAGACCCGAACAACCACGTGATGACCTTCCATTTGTGGTGTTCATCCAACTCCCTCATGGACGATTCGATTCGTTTGTGTCTTTTCCAACGAACACTTACGGGTTCCACAATGAAATGGTACATTGAATTACCACGCGCATCTTTTCACGATTTCAACTCCCTCGCCATGTCTTTCCTCACGCACTTCCAACTACCCATTCGATACGGGTACTGAACTATTAACCTCCCTTCGACAAACGACTTCTGTGCATATCTTCGATCATATCCATGAATGGAGACGACGACGAAGGCTAATCAAAGCGGTCATTCCTGACCAATTGTTAGCAGAATGGTTCACTAAATCGTTGTTACCCCAGATTGCTCGTGACGTTGCCATGGGTGGTGTAGTCACCGAGGAAGAATCCATTTCCCGAGCTCAGTACTTAGGCTTATTCTATTCACAATCCGGTACTCTATATGAGTTGATACTGAACGCTACTTGTGCCACTAACGATCCATCCAAACCATCGAATGCTTCACATGCACATGGAGTTATTGGCTTCGCCAAAACTCAATCTACTACCCAGTTTACTGGAATGATCTAGCAGCCCGCTTCCACGGCCACTCCCAGTTCGACTGCACCCTCTTCTACCCCCCCTCAAACTCAGGTCTCTGATGTGAATGCGGTCCAGTCAACCCCTTCACAACAACTTGGGGGCAAGAAGAAAGCGAGAAACAAACCAAAGAAGAACAATAACAACGAACAACCCAAAACCCAACCGCAAACCCCTGCTGCTGGAAAACAACCACAACGAAAACCGAAATTCCCATGTCTCATTTGTGGTGACGATCACTACACTCCAGACTGCCCACATTGCAATGAAGTGGCCAAACTTTTCAAGGGAAATTCACAACCCGCTGTGCTCACTCAGCCTTTTCCGCAACAACAATCTTTGGTTGCAGAAACCCCCACATCGGGGGGCATTTCCAATCAACCCCATGATGAAGCCTCGACAAGTGCCCACATTTACATGTTCAACGGAGTTAATCTAACCACTCGCTCTGTGACATATGACACGCCAGTTAAACCTGATAAGCCGTAGACTGCTAACGGTTCTTCACCAGACCCGTTACCATCCTCTGTTAATCCTCCATCTATTAGCCCTCCATTCGGGCCACTCCAGATTGAGAAACCTTCTTTTGACTCCATCTTACGCCCTCCTAAGAGCACCATCCGGAAATCTACCTTCAATCCTAATTCATGGGCTGCCCAAAACTACAATATCATAGAAGATTTGGCCCAAGCCCCGTGTGCCATGTCCGCCTTGGAAGTTCTACAACACTGTCCCAGCCAACGTAGAACGCTCTTAGCCTCTATAGACGCTTTTGATCCTGAGTCATCAAACTACCTCACGTTTAATCTGGATGATCACCAACCGCGACTCTCCCACCAGCTAGCTTTCCAAATTGATGTGGTTGTTCACAATCAACAAATCCACCGAACTATCCTGGATGAGGGAGCCTCTACATGTGTCATGTCTCTAGCCTGTTGGAAATGCTTGAAATCACCTGCCCTCAACAAATCTTCTACCATGTTACGTGCCTTCGATGGACGAGGTTTTCATCCTCATGGATTATTACAATCCTTAGCTGTCCAGTTGGGCGGCAAAACTGTTACTGTTGACGTCGAGGTGGTTGATTCCCCCCTCGATTACAACCTACTACTTGGAAGAAGTTGGTTCTACGCCATGACTGCCGTTGCCTCGTTGGTGTTTCGATGTGTACAATTCCCCCATCAAGGCAAAATTGTTACCGTCGATCAGCTTGATTTCTGTACGCTCGACGCTCGCATCCCTGCTACCGACAACATTCCTTTTTTGGGAGACCACCCGGTTACGTATGAAAGCGTTGGTGTTGGCTTGTTGAAAGATTCTAGCCTCATGGGTACTTTCCCTACACCACTTCCACCTACCGCACATCATATTGCTGCTGTCAATATGATCTCGACTACGCCTTATCAATCCTTGGAATCATCTGATCCTTGGATTGTGCCTAGTCCTTTGGAATTCGATGTGCTCAGTGACACTATGCCACTGAGCCCAGCTGAGGCTACATACGTAGCTATTCAATCCGCCTCTCCCTCTTCCAATACTTCACATTCATTGGCACATGATGCTTACTCGGTGCCCTCGTGGTTGGATTCCCTATCATCTGCCATTGATTACATTTCCCAAATTTTTCCTTCGGATGAATCTATTATGGAAATGCTTAGCATTGACGATATACCCTGGGATGATAACCACCATCGATCCTCTTTTCTTCCGCCTTTGTAAGAAATCCACCAAGACATCCGATCTGTCTTCCCTCCCGATGTTACCGAAACTCCGCAATCTCCTATCCTCACACAAGATACTCTCTCTGAGGGGAACATGGGTAACATATCTACTACGATCATGATTGACATTTCAATCAAAGAAGGTGTCGTGGAAAAAATCAACCTTGGTGTTAATTGCACACCCGACGAGGTGGTTTCTTACACCGCTTTATTCAAGGAATTCCGCGATGTCTTCGCATGGAGCTATGAGGAAATGCCAGGGATCAACCCCTCAATCGTCGTACATGAAATCAAAACCTACCCTGACGCGAAACCGGTTCGGCAAAAGCTCCGCCTGGTTCATCCCAAGAAAATCGCATCTATAAAGGCAGAAGTCGAAAAACTTCTAAAATCTGGCTTCATCTATCCCGTCCCTTTAACCGAATGGGTCTCCAACCTTGTCCCGGTTGCTAAGAAACAAGGGACCATCCGTGTTTGCGTTGACTATCGAGATCTCAACAAAGCTTGTCCTAAGGACAACTAGCCTATGCCCTTCATCGATCAAATTATCGATAATTGCGCGAGGAGCGTGATCTTCTCTTTCATGGATGGTTTTTCTGGATATAACCAGATCGAAATCTTACCCGCTGATCAACACAAGATAGCCTTCATCTGCCCTTGGGGTACTTTCGCCTACCGAAAGCTACCTTTTGGCCTTAAAAATGTTGGTGCTACTTTCCAGCGAGCCATGTCGTACGCTTTTCATGACATCAAACATATAGCAGAACCGTAACTCGACAATTTACCCACACATTCGCTAAATCGATCCGATCACATTGATCATTTACGAGCGATTTTTCTTCGATGTCGGTTCTACCGTATCCGTCTGAACCCACACAAATGCATTTTCGCTGTCGAATCCGGTCGACTCCTTGGTTTCATTGTCTCCAAAGATGGGATCGGGGTGGATCCCTTAAAGATCAAGGCCATCTTAGCCATACCTCCACCTACCAATTTAACCCAACTCCAGAGTTTGCAAGGAAAAGAAAACTTCCTTCGTCGTTTCATCTGCAACTATGCCGAGATCACTAAAGTATTTATGCGGTTAATGCAAAAGAACGTCCCTTTCATCTGGGATGATGCCGCTCAACGGTCATTCGACGTCCTCAAGCACGCTTTGACCCACGCACCTTTGTTACATCCCCCTGAATATACAAAGGATTATATCCTTTACTTGGTCGCTTCTACCTCCACCATCGCCATGGTGTTAGTTCAAGAAGACCCCAACGATGAAGAACATGTGATTTATTATCTGAGCAAGAGTTTATCTGGACCCGATATCAGATATTCGCATGTTGAGAAACTGGCTCTGGCATCCGTCATCGCTGTCCAAAGGTTCCGCCACTACATCTTATTACGAACCACCACGGTAATCGCAGACTCCAACCTAATGCATCACGTCTTGACACGTCAATTACTTGGGGGCAAATATTCAAAATGGATCATTATTCTCCAAGAATTCGATCTCGAGTTTACGAAGGCTAAAGCCAAAAAATACCTGGTGTTTGTCGAGCTCATCTACGCTCTCCCTCGTGCCGATGAAAACATTGAACCTAGAGACTCTCTCCCCGATGAATCTCTCTTCCTCATTAGCACCTCTGATCCTTGGTACAGAGACATTCTCCTGTACCTCCAAACCCAACGTTTTCATCCCAACATCTCTCGCGAAGAGCGTCGACGCATTCGTCATCACTCTTGCCGTTATATCATTCTCGGCGACACTTTGTATCGCCGTGGTATTGACACCATCCTTCGGCGATGTCTAATTCACGAGGAGGCTGAACGTGTTTTGAACGATTGTCACCTGGGTGCCTGTGGCGGTCACCTTTCCGGGATGGCCATAGCCCAAAAAATCCTACGTGTCGGCTACTTTTGGCCCTCGATTTTCAAAGATTTCATCGAGGCCGTCAAAAAATGCCCACCCTGCCAAATCTTTAACAAGAAGGCACACACCCACCCTATGGCGCTGCATCCCATTATCACCATCGACCCCTTTTCCAAATGGGGCATCGATTTCATGTAGTGTAAACCTACCTCAGCCGGGGGGCACGGTTACATCATCATCGCCATCGACTACTTCACCAAATGGGCTGAGGCTATGCCTACCTTCCTGAATGATGGCCATACTGCAGCTCTATTCCTCTTCAACCACATCATAACTCATTTTGGTGTACCACGTGCCATTGTCACTGACCATGGTGCACACTTCAAAAACCAGATGATGAGTGAGTTACATGTCAAATTGGGTTTTCGCCATGAAAACTCATCCCCTTACTACCCTCAAGCAAACGGACAAGTTGAGGCTATCAAAAAAGTCCTAAAAACCATGATCCAATGCATGGTAGGGGAAAACAAAACATTGTGGCATTTACAATTGTTCTCCACTCTCTGGGCCTATCGCACCTCTGTGAAAACTTCAACTGGATTTACTCCTTTCCAGTTGGTCTATGGCATTGAAGCCATCCTACCAATCGAGTGTGAGATTCACTCAAACTAAAAGTAGAACTCCTGCCCCATACTTCTGCTGAAGAAGAATGATTTTTATATCTATCCAAACTGGACGAAACGCGTCGCGATGCTTCTCTTGCCAATGAGGCACATCAGAAACGAATTAAAAGTCAATATGACAAATCCGTCCACCCTCGGACTTTCACAGAAGGAGACTTAGTCCTCATTTATGACCAAGATCACGATAAATTGGGGATAGGAAAGTTATAACCCATGTGACATGGTCCCTACATCGTGAAACGTGTCCTACAAAAAGGTGCCTACGAATTAGTTGATCATGATGGAATTTCCCTGGGAGAGCCCCGAAACGGGCTTTACCTTAAGAAGTACTATGCCTAGATCATCTAGCATCCATACTTTGTACATTATTGTATTTTAGTTTGGTGTGTCTATTTCTTTGGCGTGCTTGAGTCTTTACCATTGCCACTCATGACTGTGCCTGTGTTTTCATGCGCAGATGACGTCTTCCCTTCCTATCTTTTTTGGGTTCGCGGATGGCGCTAGCCAACATACCCAAAACATTGCTTCGACAGCATGGGTTATTTACCAGTTTGACGAGGTGGTGAGTTCAGGAGGTATCTGTTTAGGACAAGCAACCAACAATATGGCAGAATATCACGCTGTCATCGGACTGTTGACCCAAGCCTCCTCTCTAGGTAGCTCTTGCATCATTATCTACTTAGACTCCCAACTCGTGGTTTATCAACTCAACCGCATCTACGCTATCCGTAGTCCTATCCTGCTACGTCTACACTTGCAAGTTCGCCGTCTCGAACGAATGTTTGATTACATTGAATATAGACACATTCTGAGAGAACTTAATAGTGTTTCAGATTCATTAGCTAATTATATCATGGATCGGTATCTCGCCCACATATAAGATTTAAGGAAAGCGAAACTGTACATTACATGTAAATTAAAACACATCACATACATCATCATGTACAAATCATTGGCATCATAAAAACTCGAAACTGTGTATATATATATATGGTGTGACTGAAATGTTTGCATTACATCAAAAAGCAGGTAGAAGAGAAAAATATTGGGTCTTTCCACCCATACAACGTCGCCTGACAAGGCATACAAAAACATGATCACCGGAGAGACTCTAATCTCCCCGCGCTATGTTGTGCTGTGAGTAACACACTACTGCAAGAACTACGCCCCTCAATAGAGAATTAATATTCTCTGGTACTCCTACAGTGTGCCTCTGCATATGTAAAGGCAGTTCCCCCCTCCGTAGAGGAGGGATACCCATCGTAAGGCCTTGGAGGTTCCTCTCAACCTCCCAGAGACCTACTGCTGGTACTGCCGGATCTGCTGCAACCGGGGCACCTCCATGACGTCCTGGTACCGATATATCAGTCGGGTGCACTGCTCCCTTGTCTGGATGTTGGAAACAATACATCTGTTAAAACTCTTCTACATACCCAAAAAAAATATATACATCAAAAAACTTAAAAACCAAAAACTAGACAAGGTATGGCTCAATCTCTTACCCGACTCATCCCAGTCTTCCCCTACGGGCAGAATCAAGTCCATGCTCCCGCGAAAGTCTACATCAACATAAGGGAAGTCCTCTATCCAGAGGTACTACCGTCTCAGCCAGGCAAAGAAATCGCCAGTAAAATGGAACTCTGACTCCGAAACTAGCCTTGGAGACAGACTAGTCCACCTCTCCATCCTAGGTTCATCCACTGGTCATACTGCCAGTGCTATCTGAGGATGCATCTGAGGGATGCGCTCTAGAAAAAATGAGACCAAAAACGAGCCATAGCCAAACTGCTTCTGACCAGTCCTGCACCGTGAGATCTGTTCCTTCACATTCTGAAGGAACGCTGCACTCCAGTTGAACAATGTTGGTTCCAGACACTGAACACCATAAGCCACCTGCGATATTGATGCCAGATGAATGCTAGTGCTGTCTGTCACACTCGTGATAGCAAATAATATAGACCGGAGGGGAAAATCTTGAATATCCTTGATAGGGATCCTGCCCCCTACCAACCTTGCTCCTGGGATGCAGTGGCGTGTCAGATACACGTCCACCTGTTCAGGTAGTGCCCTCTGCCTAGTGAAAGATATGGGGACCCCTCTTTTTGAGAGGCCGGTCAAAAAGTACACGTCTTCTAACTCAATGGTTAAAAGTTGTGTGCCAATACAGAATCCTTGTTCTGCAACATCCCAGAGGCCAATCATATGCTCGAGCAATAAAATCTCTCTCTTCATTTTTTGAAACTTGAAGAACTTGAGAAAACCACAAGCTCACAAAGTGGCCCATGTACGAGGACTCCGTAAGGCGGCTAAGTCATCCATCTCATGTTCCCTCTCTTTCCATTCAATCATGATTTCCGAAGTTACCTACAAAACAAAAAATCAAGAAATTCATTATTTCCATGTTTTGGCAATTTCGACAATTTTCAAAAGCAATTTAAAACATGAAATAAGATCCCCATATCATTTAAAAGCAACCACTCACTCTTTTTAACCACCACGCCCTCTCCTAAACATTTAAATTTATCAAACAACGGTAAAAACGTTTTAAAAATTCAAAACGACTTTGGGGGCTGCGTGGGCACTTGGGAAGATTTTTTATGAGTTCTTTTACTAAAAACGACCTATCTAATTGACCACAAGGGTGTTGGTACCTTAACCATCCTTCTCTAAAGTGTTTTTTGTAAAAGAATTCCCCTTTTCCATTAATTTTTAAAAGAGACCGATTTGGTTCTAATTGGGGCGACCTAGGGCTTCATGATTTAAAATAAATAATGCTATGAAAATGGATGTGAAACCATGCAATTGAAAGGGAAAGAGATGGACACCTACCTGGTCCAAACAACGAGCAAAACAGTGAACCGTAGCTCCGGTAGCGAGAAAAACAAGATCTGCTTCAAAATGAGAATCTCCACTACTCCAAAAATCCTTGCAAAATGAAATGGTAAATGAATTTTCAAATCAATTGTTATTTATAAATTTTCATTTTTTATAAGGTATGGTCATTTTTTGGGTTTCTCTAATGATGTAATGACTTCACTAAACCCTGGTTTGTAGTTCTGGCATTGCAGGTTTCTTGACAGTCCTGATGGATTATTCACCTTGTCGCACTTATGAGCATAGTCTTAGTTCGTTCTCGAGCTCGATAATATGAGAACGTAACCAGGTAAAATTTTATCTCTTTTTCGGACCCGTATGGATATGAACACACGAAAAAGGAACCCCCCTGGAGTCTACTTTAAACCCTTTTCAGACTCTCTAAATATGAAAAGATTGTCGAGTGATCTTGCTTCCTTTCACACTCGTTAAAAGGTTAGAAAGGGCGTCTTTTGAGCAATAGTTTAACCCTTTTTCGGTCTCATTGGACTACTGTACGAAAAAGGAACTGAGAGAGTTCCCTTTTAAATGTTTTTCCAAACTCTATAATCCCGAAAAACCTTCGAGTTTTCTGTCTTTGGACTCATTAAAGCACACATCGACAGGTCCATATGGGATCGAACCCTTACTTCTTCCGATTCGTTAAACAAAGGAAGAGGAACTTACCGAAGGTGAGTTATATCGAGCATGTGTTATCCTCCTCGAGCTCATTAAATCAAAAAGAGGTACTCATCTATCTGGATGGAGGAAAAAATTGAAAGGAGCAAGCCAAGCCGTCTCTTGAGAACATCATCCAACACTTCTTAGAGTCTCCCTTGAACATGACACTTTGTCATTTTCACATATCATAATCCATTGAACCTCTGCACTGAGCCAATCCTCTGAGTTCCTTTCGCTCCTTTGGGTCACCCGATGCAAGTCGCGGCACCCACCGCATAGTTTTGGTCCATGTCATGTTTTGCTGTTGTGCCTCAGTGTTCAAGGGAAGTATCCGCCTCGAGAGTCAGCCATCCCAAATATCTTGCCTCAAAACCTGTGTCAGTCCATGTCCATTTGATCTACCAATTACACATCCATGACCGTTTCATGTCGTTGATGGGGGATACATCAAGGCCCTCCCTCGACGAGTCTATTCCTGTCGACTTCAACACATTATCTGGGAATCAAACTTAGAAACTAGTTAGTACTTTGGGACCTGCATGCCTCAATGGCAGGCCTCCTCATGTTTGACAGTAGGTTTACATCATTAACCTCTGATCGAATGATTCCACGTGTGTTAGACTTCAGCTCATCTATTCACATTCACTGGAATGTACTAAGGTACCTTGGGAATCATTGACATTAATGGTGATCTCCCTCTCACTTGTTAACGGTTAACACCATTGACCGGTAATCAAGTGGTTTCTGCCATGTTCGACATCAGGACATCTATTCACATGGTTAGAATCGTACCATGTTGGGATTGGTAAGAATACCCTGGGTTGAGTAATCACTTTGATAAATGATTTGCCTAGGCTGCGAAGGAGTTTCTATTGGACAAAGAACACATACACTGTCACATAGATCCACTTTGTATTGGTCGTGGCTATGTCTTGTCATCTCGTAGATCCACTGTGTATTCTTCGTGGCTACGATCAGTCCGAGTCATCAAAGTATAGATCCACATTGTATCTTCGGTGGCTATACCTTTTTTATCAATACAATTATGGATCCGCAGTGTATTTTATGGCGGCCATATCCTGCTAAGTCTTGATCACCCAAGCATAGGTATGCCTGCCTTGGGTTTTGAAATATGTCATGATATTTGTTGGATGTTTGTGTGTAGCTTCTGTCAGATCCTCCGAGTCTATACCCTTGCTTGGACGTCTGCAAAGTATTTCAGTTATCAGTTGACATCTTCTAACTTCATACTTTGGGGGGCAATCTATTACACGTCAAAATTACTCAGTTGGATAAGTGTCGCATGTTCCTCTCAATTGTCGTAAGTGTCGCATCTTCCTTACAACTTTCGCAAGTGTCGCAAGTTGGTCATAAGTGTCACAAATGATGTTCGAGCATACTGCCATGCCGACGACACTAAGGAGACACTTAAAACATCTCATGTGCTTGATTTGAAGAAGAATAACTGATTTACTGAAGTCAAATAACTCTTGACACCTAAAGAGAGCTCTGAAACAGAGGTTTTGAGGGGGAGCGCTCCCCTACAGGGCTTCAGGGAGCGTTATAACACTCCCCTGCCCCCCTCTGAAGGAGCGCTACTCATCTTGAAAGTGCTGGCGCTCCCCTAAAGCTTACTAGAGAGTGCTACAATGCTTTGATGCCCCTTCTAAGGGAGCGCTGCCTAATCTGAGGCAGTAGTTGGCCCGTTGAGGAGAATAAGGGGAGGATCTTTCGAGATTAGGAGGCAGTTGTGTTAGAATTTTTGGTTTCATCAAGAGATCCCTGATCTAAGGAGGAAGTTCCCAACTTGTTCTAAAGATAATTCAAGAGGTTAAGCTCCTCTTAACCTATATAAGCAGGCTCTATGATGGTGGAAAGGGGGAAGAACTGCTAGTATGAAAATTATGATCTTGGAGAAAACACACAGTCAACCAAAGGAGAGTGATCAGTGAAGCTGCTGTTATCCAGGTTGTGGATCTTTCAGGCAAGGGTTAGATGAAGAGGACTCAACGAAGCTGTCGCATTCGCATCTATGATTGTAAGTACTGCTGTCGTTATTCTCATCAATATGACACACTTGGCCTGTTTCTTTCTAGTTTGTGTATAATGTCACATGAACTTATCATTAATTGATAGATCTGTTTTTAAGATAATACCAATAGAGTAGGAAGTGGTCGTATCTTGTTTTGTCCACAAGATCCAGCGAGAAGCAAAGGATCGAAGCGCAACTAGGAGTGTGCAGGGACAAAAGTCGATGAAAAGGTACTTCGGTTATCCTTCTTTCCCATGTGTTAGCTTAGATAGATTTGAAAGGAAGTCAGTGTCCATGTTAAGCATTTTTTGTCTAGAGTTAGGGTCAAGCTCTTAGAGGTGATCTACCTGTCCACAGGGAGATTTTCCTACAACAGTATCCAGGATCCATATTTACAGTCTACGGTTGAAGTAAAATAGGTTCTTTGGTTGATATTGTTCCTGTTAAGAAGGGAAAATATGTTGATGGTTCATTCTCTTTCACATCTGTATATTACATTTTGTTGTTCATTTTTCTACTAATAAATGGAGAATGTTTAGTATTTGTAACAATGAATGGCGAAATTTGTGAATTTAAGGGAATAGTTAACTTGGTCAACAATGTTGTTTTAGTATTCATTATTGTTGTGATGAGTCATGTGATCGTTATCGAAGCAGGAAGGATGGATGATACTGGACAAGTGAGGTGGAAGTATCCTCATTTCATGTATGAATGAACCAGACTTTTGGATATTATATAGGTTTCTTGGATGACCTATAATTGGATCCAGTGATTTATGGGATTCATAGTCAATGTCGACATCAAAGGTAAACAAATGAAAGACTTCTTCCGATACTTTCAAAATAAGGAGACTTCTATTCCATTACAGGGAAGCAACCTGCAGTGGAACAATTATGGTTATCATTTTGGGAAAGAATCCTAAAATGGAACATTAATGTTCATATGTAAATGCTATGTTCATGTAAGATGTATACCTTGTACTGAAGCAAGTCAAACGATACATATGTTTGTGGAAAACATGTTTAGATTTTTATTTCAGGGAAGGAGAGTGGGAATGAACATGAAATTCATTTAGATACTCCTACATATACATCTAGTAGTACATGAACAATTAAGCCAAGATGGGTGAGGCATAAACCAACATTCAACTTGGTTGCATGATTGTTGAGATGAATTATCTTTAGGAAAGAGAGCAGGATATGGGAGTGAATGTTGTGTCAGGATTCAGATTTGGATATTGCAAAGAAAGGAGTCACTGAGAAGACTCCTGTAATGAATGAATCAATGAGCCAAAACTAGAGCGAGATCTATATCCAGAAACTAGCACCAATAGATGTAAGTAAGAGCCAGAGTTAGAGATATTGCCAAGAGCCAGATTCAGAGCCATGTTCCATAGAAGAAGACATAAGTACATTGATCTAGATTGTTTTCCTAGAGATTATGAAAGTTAAAGAAGGATATCAAATCCATATCCAAGATGAATATCCAAGGCAAAGATCAAGGCTGATATGGAAATCAGTCCAAGTGCATTTCAACAAGGTGGAAGAGTGAAGAATATTTATCATCACTAAGTTGCTGAATAATCCATGAAGAGAAATTTAGTAAGGTGGAAGAGTGATGAATATTTATCCTCGCTAAGTTGTTAAAATATCCATACTTTTGGAGGATAAAAAATTCTTCAGTGGGAAGGTGTGATTGAGGAGGATCCAAAACACTCAAAGAGATCCAGGAGGATCCAAAATGCTCAAAAATTGATTATCTCAAATGCTCTTGAAAATGACTCCATTGCGTAGAGCTCGATGAGATATTTCTAATGGTGCATGGATCACCTCAAACGAACATTGTATGAGAAATTTATGGTCATTTGAAGTTTTCAAGATAACAAGGAAAAGGTCAAACAAGGGGTGCCATATGGCAAGCCCACATGCTTCCATGTGTCATTCGATAGATGATAGGATGATGTCATGATGATGTGGTAGCACAAGAGGTTGCCATGTGTCACTTAGATTTGGAATTTTTGACACACATGTGGACCAATAAAAATATGCCACATGTCATCCATATGGATGGCGTGGCATCCGTACACTGACATGGAAAGTACAATTGGCAGTGACGTTGTAGATTTGTACAGGTACAGTCGGGTGGTGACTATGCAGACAGGTGAACCATCTAGAGAGTGCCATGTGGCACTCTCTGATTGGCCAAATTTGTCTAAGGAGAATAAAATTAGTTGGGTCGAATGGGAATTGTACCCATGACCTACAAGAGAATATTCCAATGACTTAGAAAGATTCTCCTACCAATGCGCCATGTTTAGTGCTTGTTATAACCAACCAACAAAAATATATTTAAAGTGTATTTATATGTGACTAGGTATATAGGGGGTCAGTTAGGCCAACTTACCCTATATAAACCTAGTTCCTAAACACTATACGGGACATGGGAATTCATTCCAAGAGCGCCATGCATAATTTTTTGTGCCACGTATTTGTCTCGTTTGGCAAGCTATTGAGTTCTTTGAGAAAGTTATACAGTGTCTATACTCATTTTTCTTAGCATTTAGAGAGGAATCTGATGGTGATGTCGGTTTTGTGTAAAAGTGTTATGTATGAAAGTCTTATTCCATTTTTTCATGTATGAGACCCATAGTCTCATTATATATGCAAAAGGGGGTCTTTAAGCACATGTTCAAAACATAGTCAAGTTTATACTCATTATTCTCATAATTTCATGTGGAATTCAATGGTAACCTGTGTTTCTGGGTTGGAGTAGTAGGCTTGAAGGGTGTCTTCAAAAACTTGGTATTTGAAAGTCCATTCATTGTAGTTTTGGCACTTGAGCATTAATCAAGCAGTCTCACTGTTTGAAAGGGACCTAGAGATGTAGTTTGTTAACAAATTATTTATGTTCCATTTGAATTATTGTTCATCTTATTTTACTTCAATTCAACATTCTTATTTCCGCAAGTTATTATCAGTTAATGAATTTTATGGATAAATAAGCATTTTCACATGTTATTTTGCAAATAGTCAAGACAATATTAATTCCCGACTCTGATCAAATGTTTAGTGTCTAATTAAGAACTAATTGACATCTAAATATTCACAGACGATCTGAACTGGCATGGTCTCTCCTAGTGGATTGATCTATGGAATGATGGTTCCTGGTCCTACTCCTTGACTGCCTATCATTCCCATGCTCATCCCTTTTGTTATAGGATTTGGATGCTGTGACTTTTCTAGCACTAGATTCTTGCTTTGTGACAGAGTCTTTATTAGATTTCTTCTGTAGCATGTTCAAGCTATGAAGTATCTCTTCATAAGCCTTCATAATATTCTCATTATCATTCCTATAACTCTTCACATCTCTCTGCAAGCTCCTCATAGTTACATGCTCCTTCCCGTCTCTTCTTCCATTGGACTCGGTCTGAAAATTCCCCATGCTGACATGTAGACCTTTGAATTCTTCCTCATGAATGCAGGACCCTTGGGAATCATTCATTTTTGTGGTTCTCATATAGGAACCAAGCATATTTTCCGAAACTCTAATTTTGCAGAAAATGTGCATGCAAATAAATTTATGTTAGACAAAAATATACACACACAAAGTTTTGGAAAATAATGCATAAATTTTTCTCCCTTTAATGACACCAATCATCTTCTTTTGAGTTGAATAAAAAAATTGTTGATCAAATTATATTTTTGGGTCAATATATGGATTCTCCTCCTCAATATCTTTCCATCGACTATTCATTTTCCCAATTTTGAGTTATGAGTAGAAAGTTATGGTCTTCAGAAGTTTTGACCATTTTCCCCTTGACAACCCTAAATGCTACAAGTGACTTCTTTCTCTTACAACATATTTTTAGATACCCAAAATTCAAATCTATCTCCATGGATGACTTCTACATTCCATGGGATTTCCATAGACAGCTCTTGGACCCCAAACTGACTCTTGAGCTAGGATTTATGCCCTTTAGAAGAAATATGGTACTGAACTTTATCCTTATCTGTTTAGGCTGTAACTTCTTCATACAAGATCTATTTTGTGCTCATAATAGCTCATTGGAAAGATATCCTTGAGATATTTCATTTTAGATGTATAAATTGTGTGTACTACTAGTACACACATTTTTCATGAAATTTGGTTTTCTAAGAACATTATTTAGGCCCTCAAAAATTCCCTACAAGATGAAGACTTTCAAAAACTGGAATTTTCATGGAAAATTCACTAATTTACGAATGTAAAAGTCTTTAGATCCAAACCATCAATCTTAGTTTTGGGAATAATCCCAACCGTTGATCTGCTTCACCCTGCCAAGCCATGGTTGGACCTTTGTAAGCCTGTCAGAAACTCTTCCTCATACTCTTCCCATTGGAAGGTCCAAGTTGTTGGGTACGTGGACTCCCTCACAATTCATGGTCTGAAACACTATCAAACTCTTCTCGTTGGAAAACCTCTATCAGAAACAAGTTTTTCTTTGCTTATTTCCCTTTCCAAACTATGGAGTTTGATAACATATCGGGCTTGCTCGGTCGAATTCACCCATTGGAATTATTCTCTCTGAATGATACCTTTCAACAACCTTATTTTGAATACTATCAAGAACCATTCCTTACAAATCCATTAGAACACTCCCTTCCGAACCATCAAAACCTTCCTCTCTAAAAACCTACACTCGACTGCCACATGGCACTCTTTGATTCACCAACCCTTGTTGACATGTCCTTTGACATGGTGCATTGATGTGGAAACTGACTTGGCATTCTCTTCCACCCTACACCCTTCTGAGACAACATGTTCATTTGATAAATCAGAGGATCAGAAATCATGCCGATCAACAACCATGATTATCTTAGGTTCCAAAACTACGCACTGGTTACCTCAGTCAGACTAACTCCATAAAAAATACTTCACCACCACTAGACTTCTGAAAGCACCTTCTGAATTTTCCTTTCTGATAGATATAATAGATAAAATCACTCACGTCTGATGATCCATATCTTCTAAAAAAACTCCAACTACTCGACCTTTAACTTTGGGATGACTTTATCAGAAAGTGAAGTCACCTCTAGACTTCTTGTATGGACCTTTTCGAAGAGACCCTTCTAAGAAATATAACAACTGAGAAAGAATATAACCAATATAATGGCTCTTATTTCTTCAGAATTATACCATTGGGATCCTTCCCTCATACTCAACGTCATTCTCAAATCAAATATTTTTTTGAAACCTTCTTCCTGAATGCTTGCCAGGAATGCCATATTCAGAACCTCTGCGATTGAATCTCGACCATGAATTTTCAAGGTCAAATTAATATGGGTCATTGGTTACCAAACTTCATGGACACCATGAAATACACAAGAATTCAATGCTCCAAGCCAAAGTCAACTCTGCAACCTGCAACTCAACGCCTTAGATTTTCTTCTTCATCTTCTCTGAAGCAATTAAATTCAAAATCTGCTCATAATTTAGGGATTTCACTTTGGGTTACCATTTTTCCCGACATTTTCCACAAGACGAAATCTGCAACCACAAAGTTTCTCAACTCATGTTGGCTCTTGGCCCATACAAGCTCAGTGTTGAACCTTGAGCTTTGATATCAATCTGTAATGTCCCCCAACTTGGTTGAGGAACATTACTACGTGGAGATACGCATAAAATCAAAATTTTCTTCTACTAATTAGTTACTGTAGCTTACCAACTGCAATCTATACACATATTTAACTATATTTTGATACCCATAATGAAACACATCTACAACATTCTAAATGATCATGAATGCAGCTATTAAACTTATTCACAATAGCAATTAAACCATTCACATACATAGAGTTAAGCACAACGATTAAACTCATGGAATAACTCAGAAAATAGATAAACACTTATATTTTTAAAACATTTGGGCAACCAACTACTTGGGAAGGACGTTCCACCCAACCATAGAATTGGTGTTCCAAATATCAACAACAATTCACCCCAGAGTTGGGGCTAGTAATCCATAAGAGAAGGATGTCTCTAACAGTCCACTCACAACTCAATATCCCACAACCCCTTGATATCCTCCTACAACTATCCAAAATTTCCTCCATCTCTCTTTCTCTTGACCTACCAACCAAAATAATGTACCCCTTCACTACTCTTAGTCCATTGGGTGTTCCATTTCATTTATCGAGGTCTCTCTGGCATAGGTAACCAGTAATCTCTCTGGTGGGAACTCAAGGGAACTCACTTCTAGGAAAACCACCAGTGAAAACAATAGGAACCATTTTTTTTTACAGTGAAAATCACTTAGGAGTTCACTCTTTAGGAATGATAACACAACTCTTCTATTTATAGCTCCAAAAATCTCTAGCATGCTCCATAATTCACCCATATTTTTTGCTTCAACTCCCAAGCTCTTCTCCCATATCCTATGCTTGTTGTTCATGTGAAAAATAAACGTGTAAAACTAATTGTTACTACCCATACAAATTTCTTCTCTTCTCCCAAGACAATTGACTAATCTCTCTGTCCAATGTTGATTGTACCTCAGCCCCATGCATCCAATAACTATGGGATGTGACTTCTCACACCCACACTCTTACATGAGTTTAATGATTTGGCTCTCATGCACTCAAAAAAAAATATCGAAGGTTGTCCCTAAATGATAATAAAATTCAGAAATATGGGTTTGAATTAACACCCATAATTAATTCCCCCCTTAGACCCCTCGTAGACACTCCTTAGGCATTCCCCCTTTTCTCGTGGATTAATAAACCCCCATATTTTCCGTAGCCCCAACAAATGGTATCACATTATATTTATTAAAATTCAGAAAATACATTTTGCATATTATATTGCTTGGCCATAACCATATTCATATCTACATTATGCATTAATTAAACCAAGGATTATAGTGGGGATGTTACAGTCTTGCACTGTACCATATAATCTTTGGTCTAATTTATTTTCAGGTTATGTTTTTCATATGGATTACATAGAGACACATGAATTTATGAGGGTATTGAGAAGACATGAAGACTCAATTCAATGCAACAAATCTTCCCTTTTCTCTATGATCTCCAAGGTCCATGAGAATGAACACTAGTGTACCTCATAGATAACTATGGTTATGAATAACCTTGTACAAAAATAACATAAAATTTATGAATTGGAGACTGAGTGTTATACGCCGTGAAATATGGATATTAATTAGAGGAAAGATTCACACTCAGTAGCTTCCAACCATAGAATGTCCATAAACTTTGTCTAGGCAAGCCTGAAGGAAGAAGACACGAGGACTCAGTTCAATGCAACAAAATTTCCCTTTTCTCTATTATCTCCAAGGTCCATGAGAATGAACACTAGTGCACCTCATAAATAACTATGATTATGAATACCCTTGTACAACAATAACATAAAATTGATGAATTGGAGACTGAGTGTTATACGCCGTGAAACTTGGATATTAATCCGAGGAAAGATTCACACTCAATATCTTCCAACCATAGAATGTACATAAAATTTGTCTAGGCAAGACTGAAGGAAGAAGACACAGTGCATCAAATGTCGACAGATATGGACTGAGAGGCTCAAAACTCCCCCCTATGAATCATGGGTAGGAAGAAGCAATTAGTCATCATATTTTTTTATATTTTTTTTTGTTTTATCAAAGTAGCTATAATTTTAGGCATATTTTTAAAGTTGTGTACCTACAAGTTTTTATGCAAGAATCACTGGGATGTAATATGCATAAACTTTTGTAAATTTACCAATCCTATTTAAAAACTCAGGAAAATTGTTTTTTCTACTTTTTTTGTTTAGCTTTTGCTACAACCTTTATAATACAAGTTTCCCATTTTTGGTTATATGTATAATAAAAAGTCAAAATACAATATTGTAGAGTTTCCAACTAATTAAAAAAGTCAAAGTGTAATATTTTTTATTTAATTCCAACTAATCCACTAATGTAAGATATTCTCTTTCTCTAACTATCTATCAAGTACATGAAAATTATTAGCTAAATGAACTTCTCCAAATATTTTAAAGGCCAACGGTGTGAAAATTCCTTCCTTCTCTTTCAAAAGACTATATCTATATTATTTATCCTCATAAGGAAGTGGGGATGTTACTTGCAAACCTAAGAATTTTGACATTTCCATCTTCAAGACTCAATTTCACTCCATGGATTATAGAGAGTGAGTGAATCCATCCAATATTGATAGCAACACCATCATACATATCTAAATCTTTGACTTTATCACCTCCATGAAGTTTATGTTGACCTTTTTGTGAAAACAAAAAAGTTTACATATATAGATGTTAGAAAAATGTTACAGTTGCAATTATATTCTAATTATATTATTGGAATAAAATTGAATGTACTCACCAAGTCAACATTAGGAATATCACTTCTAGCACCAATACTAATTGGATAGCATCAAGTTTAACATCACTCTTAATTTCATGATTTAGTTTTGTTGAGGGGGATGGATTTCCAATACTCAATAGTAGGGATTAAACCCAAGGATGAGGCACAATTAGACTCCTCCCTGTTTGGTATGGAATAATCCTCTGGGTTAATGGTTCGACAACCATTTGATGGGCTTTAAAAGTTGTTCGATTTCACTCTTTTCGTTCTTTTTATTGTTTTGTATTTTATGTCTATCTATTGCAGAAAATAAATAAATAAAAGGGTTTGAAGAAGCTTGTGCTAAGGATAACCTTTAGGGACAATAGATAAAAGTAATAAACAATGTCGGGTGCTCTAAGAACTAATTCTATCCATAAAATTTATTTTCTAATTACCTTAAGAAAAGACAAGCATGAAAGAAAGAGACAAAATTCTTCCTTAAAAGATAACTCTTAAAGAAAAAAATAATTGAGAATAAGTTATCATCTATGCTTTGTACTTCTAAGAAATAGTTCTATATAAAATTTAGCTAACAACATACCCTCAGAGACAAACGATTGTTTAACATTTATTCTATGAATAATCACAAAACTAATTTGATAATTATTGAAGTATTGAATAACAATCAAATAGTTTATATAACATGAGAGATTAATAATGAAACACTAAAAATAATATCTAGCAATTCATGCAATCATACAAGTTAACTTGATTGAATTGAAATTCTTACTAGATAGGTCAAATGTGATAATTGCTTGCAGAACAATCCATGACACAATTAATGCGCACAATGGTTTTGTTAAAACTCCTCTGCTCCTCTAGAGCTACTAAATTAAGTCTTGAAATAATTCTTCAATTATATTTAGCCAAAACATTTCTACAACCAAAGGTCTGTCTTCTAGAGGTTGACCCCTTTATTTATGTGAATATGAGTGTCCAAAAATAGTAAAAGAAATAAAAATATAAATTGCATAATTAGAAATGAGTCAAGATGACTCATATGATCGTGGAGTCTCAGGGCTTGCATGTTCATCTATATATGTCACCCATTGCGAGTAAAAAATGGAGCATCTATGACCATATGAGAATTTTTGTTGATCCATCAGTACACTTAGGGTATTCTTGCTCTCTCTATATCGATGGACGTACTTCTCAATTTTGGGTGCCAGGTGTTCAAGTCAATCAAAAATCTTGATCATTCCAACTGCAAACTTCTATAGGTGATCTCTCTCCACTACAGTTATCTTCTTTATCTATGTCTAATATTCATCAAAATTTATTTTAAAGCCCATTGATACCTCTTCAATCAATAGAAAATTCGAGGGTGATAGGAACATTGGTAGTTTGAGGTCAATCATCATTTGGTTGATATTTTTCCATGTTCGATTACAATCATCCCACTCTTCTTACATTCGCTCCCTTGTCTCACCTACAATATCAAACCGATATTGCATTGTTGAGTTCATTCTCACAATGTTTCCATTTGTTAAAATATCAATACCATGATCTTCATATCCCTTGTCTTTCTGAACTTCCTCGATAAAATCAACTTGGTCCAGAGCTCGAGTTCCCTTCTCACTCCATCATAGTACTTCCTTATGTTCTATCCCTAATAGTAGGGTTTCTTCTTGAAGTTCTATTACCTTTCTCAAAATATTGTCTTGAATTAAAATATGCTTATCATATTCTTCTAGGAGATACTTGACCAAGTTAGAGGCTCCCCTGACCTCTTGGTAATATTGGAATTGGTGTTCAAGAGAAACTACTTCTTTCTTGGCTTCTTCCAGCTCTCTTTCTTATGTTATTGCCTTATCTAATGAGGCATGAGTTATGTCCATACCTACTGAAACAAACTCACTCATATTGACATTTTTTGTATCAATAACAAACTCTTTTGAGGTACATAGTACACCATTGTCCAATGTTATATTTCTCTTCCACTGAGTCCTTTTGATAATTGAATTCATCTTCATTTCATATGTGAAATATTCTAGACCAAACACTTAACCAATTGGTTGGGGTATAGGATGGTCTCCTTAAGAAAATATATTCCTCATTTGCTAGGAATGTGAAAATTTTCAATGGTGGCCTCTTGACTCTTCCCTTTAGGTTGGGCATCTTGATTTTTTTCAGTCATCCGAGTCTCTTGAGTTTTATCATCTTCCTGAGTTTTCTGAGTCTTCTCAACTATTTGATCCATTTGAGCCTTATTAGCTGATTTATCTTGATGTAGAATTTGGCCATCTGTGGAATATTCTCCAATTCTTTCTTCTCCTAGAATGTTTTATCATTAACATCTTTAATATTATTATCTTCACTTGTTGGATGGGTTTGTTGGGGATTATGAGAATCTAGAATGTCTTCTGGGTCCTTCAGATTGTGAATCTTGTTAATTGAGATATCATTATGATATTTTCCATGTCCATCAACCAATCCTATGCATTTTTTTCATGAGTTTGAGTGTCTTCCACAATGTTACCTTGATTTCCTTTTGTATCCTTCTCCTCTTTTAAGTCTTGAGTAGGCTTTTCCATGTTTGGAAAATTATCATTGGATATGGGAACACCTATTTTATCCATATACTTATCATCTTTTGTTAGGTCAATGATATTGGGAGGTTTGGGAGTTGTCATATTCTTTTCTTATTCCCTCTTACTTTCCTCCTTTTCTCTGTTTATCATCTCAAGCTCTTCCTTTTCTTTCTACTCCTCTTGAGATCTCCTCTATTTCTCTACTAACTATTCCTCTACCTACCTTTGTTCTTCCATATCTTGTCTAGCATTTTCTTCTCATTCTCTCCTCATTTGTTCCAACAAATATTTCTTTTTCTTTTCTTTCCCAACCTCCATTCTTTGTTTGGCCAACAACTCCTAAGAAACATCTTCTTCTTGTTTCTTCTTCAATTCCTCCTCCGCCTTCTTTTACTATTCTTGTTCGTTGAGAATCCTTTCATGTTTTTCTAGCATGACTTGATGCTCTCATTCTACATTAAACCTTTCTTAGCCTCTTGAACTTCTTTGTTTTAGGCCTATCCCTGACTTATGGTTTTCATTTGCACTTATAACGTCAAGGAGGCAAAAATAATTATATTTGGGTGATACGAAAAAATCCTTAGATGCTTATTAATCTTTAATACATAATAACATCTACTTGATCTTAGAAATGAAAATGATCGCTTGAATGTATGCAATTGATATGTGAATTAACTTATTTATCCAAATACACTTTGAATATAAATAACTTGTAAATAACTAGCACAAATAGAACAACAATAATGAAATCACATACACAAGTTTGATAATGGAGTTCACCTGATTTGGGTTATGTCTTCGGGTCCACTTCTAATAGAGACCTCTTTATTAATGCTCAAATACTTGTGTTTTGCAATGACCTTTTTATGCATTGCTCAAACTCAAAAACATAGTACACCACTAAATTCCTTGCAAAAAATTGTGAAAAATTAGTATAAAGTTCTTAAAATTTCTTATCGGAACCCCATGGCATGCATTACGGTGCAACCTACAAGTATAGGTACCCTAGGGAACGTACTTCGAGACCAAACTGTTCATAATTATGAGTCTTTGTCTGTAATTTCCTCGGTATGCGCACCATTAAATAGGGCGCGGGCCCTTAACTTCCCTTCACACTTTGTGGCCAGCGTTAAATATTTGTTACGCGGGTTCCTAAAAAACCCCTGCTCTTTGGTGCAACATTTATGTCATGGTATTATATGAGGGGAGGTCATGAGTTCCATTCCCTACGATCCCCTCTGTTGTCGGTGCTTTGTTATAACTTTAAGGTATAATATGGTAAGTTTGTTATGTGGTGTATATCCGAAGTTTTAAACTGACCCTCCGCGCGAGTATTATGGTCATATTATAATACATATAAATGTGGGTCGAGGGCTTAGGCTCCCGACCCTTTTTTACCACCGTTTGAAACTTTGACCAAGGTTAAATACATATGCCAATACATATGGTTAAGAAACAATGCTATGGTGCGATGGTAACAGAGGTTTGTATAAGGCCTTGGGAGGTCACAGGTTCAATCCTCCCGACTCCAAATAAAATTTTACATAACCTTAACCATACTGGCCAATGGAAGGCTACTACGTGGAAACCTCTCATTGGTTGATCATTGCCACGTGTCGAATGCCCATTGACACCAATTGTACTGCATGAATTTCTCAGTCACCTTCCTAGTTGGATGTACGGTGTGCCAAGTGGTGCTCCATAGTGTGGCCACGTTATCACCGTATGGTCATACGGTCGTGCCAAGTGTCACCCTTTTAGTGGCGACATGTGTCACCTTGACCCTTTTACTTTTTCCTTTTTTCCCTAGTTGACTAGAACTTTTACTGGCCATAACTTTTGCATACGAACTCCATTTGAGGCAATGTTTATGCCATTGGAAAGCTATCATCGAGCCCTACGTATTGATGGCATTTTTTTTATAGCATCTGGGACAATTGAATTTTGAGCATTTATGAATCCTTCTGGACCTTTGTGAGCATTCTCGATACTCCTGGACCTCTGTGACCATTCCAAATCCTCTTGGATCATTCCTCCCCATTGGAAGCCTTTTGGACCACCAAAAGTTTTGATTATTAAACAACTAAGTGAGGGTAAATCTCCCTCACCCTTCCAATCTCCATCCATTTTTCTTTACTTGGTTTTACCCCTTTAAGACCAACTCAAAGATATTCCACATCACCTCGCTGTGAAGTCTTGAGG
>ML790763.1:217026-287413 GCA_009831015.1 Picea engelmannii | reverse complement strand
TATTTGAGGAACTATGTAGGAGGACAACAGAGAATGTGGGTAAAGTGGTTACATTTAGGGGAACATTTCTACAACACCACCTTCCACATGTCCATTGGTATGACACCCTTCCGAGCATTGTACGGATATGATGCTCCCACTTTGGTAGACTTGGTCCTCAGGGAGAGTAGAGCTCCCAAGGCCAAGGATTGGATCATAGAGAGTCAGGAGATTCTCAAATTGTTGAAAGAGAACTTGCAGATGGCACAAAACTTACATAAGATAAGCGCGGACAGGCACAGGATAGAGCGCAGCTTTGAGGTTGGAGATTTGGTTTTCTTGAGACTCCAAACCTACAGACAGTCATCTCTAAAGAAGAGTGGAGACGAAAATCTCAAGCCTAGATTTTATGGTCCCTACAGGACCATGTGCCAAGTAGGCGAGGTTGCTTACGAGCTAGAGCTTCCAAAGGAGAGAAAGATTCATAACGTGTTCCACGTGTCTTGCCTAAAAAAGGCAGTGGGACAATTCATTAACACATTAGAGGATATCCCCCCGTTGGATGAGGAGGGACAATTGGAATTAGTTCCGGAGGAGGTTTCTGAATTTCGAGAGAGGAAACTAAGGAGCAGAGTCATCAGAGAGTGTTTGATCAGATGGAGAGGGCTTCCATTAGAGGATTCTACTTGGGAGAGTGAGCAGGTGTTGCAGCACCCTGGACTGGTATTGCTTGAGGACAAGCAATTTCGGGAAGGGAGGACTGTAATGTCCCTCTCCAAATAGGAGCTCCAGAAGAGGAGGCTTAATGGTCTAAACCACCCCATTAGACTATAGCCAAGGCCAAAGAGGGGTAAACAGGGTTACTAGAGGTCACTCCAGTCACAGATGTTATATTCAGAAAGTGACATTGAGCTAACAAGAGTTAACAACGCTTTACTAGAGGTCACCCCAGTCACAGGTGTTATATTCGAAAAGTGACAATGAGATAACAAGAGTTAACAACGCTTTACTAGAGGTCACCCCAGTCATAGGTGTTATATTCAGAAAGTGACATTGAGCTAACAAGAGTTAACAACGCTTTTAAGTCATTATGAGCTAAAAATAGAAGTCAACAGTGAATTAGGGTTTCAACAGTGATTTAGGGTTTCATCATGATTTAGGGTTTTGGAAAAGTATAAAGGAAGGGTCAGTGACCTAATTCATTATTATGCAGATTATGACTTGTCATTGAGCAGAAGAGGCACATCTCAGGAGAGATAGTTCAGTGTATTCCAGGAGGAAGACACCAGTTGGCTGATTTCGGTGTTGTATTCCAGGTATTATCTTTTAGTTTCTTATTTGTATTCCGGCTAAGATCCTTTTGTCTTTTGATCTAGCTGAGTGTTGTTATTCAGTCGCAGTTGCTTATTTATATTCCGGCTAAGATCCTTTGTATGTTGATCTAGTCGAGTATTGTCAGTATTCCGCCGCATTCGGCCATTTTTGTAATCCACAGAGATATCATAATACAAACTTGCAGTCCTATGTCGCATTTATTATTTGTATGATCATTTATATGTTGTAAACCTTTGATCCTACACACACATTAGTAGCGTTTTCTAGACTAGCCAAGTCAGGAACATTACAGTCTGATGATGGGATTGGAAAGATTATTCTGAACCTATTTCTTTGTCATTTGTGAAATTTTATTTACTACATGTTGCTGCATCATTGAAAGGTTTCTTCACCGAACTCAAAAGAAAACTCTTAAAATGTAGGTTCATGAATAACTTCATCATTTTCTGCATTTGGATTGTCTTACTGAGTTTCCCCTTCACTATGTGTTGATCAAAAACATCATCATCATCATAGAGAGGATTGTTTTTAACAAAAATTAGTTCAGAACACTTCACTCGCTGTTGATTTTTGAGATATGTCAACTCATAATTCAATAGTTGGGATTGATATTGAAGAAGTTTAACTTTAGCTTCTGTCACTTGCAAACAAATTATCACTTATTGAAGAGTTGCTTTGTTCAATATCATTGTGTTTCCTTCAGTGGTGTTTATTAGAGTATTCATAAACTCTAATAATTCTATACTTCGAGCCATTTCAAGACACTAAATGAGGTCGCCTTGTGCAGGTAGATCCTGATTACATTTTGACTCGACAAAATAAGGCTTACTTGCAACTCTCTCACTTGAACTTGCTTCCAGGAAGTTGAGGGTGTCAGTTACCACCGAAAATGCACCCAAACTTTGATGTTTACAATGATTTGATTTTTAACCACTCAACCTATAGATTTGGGAATAGAATGACACAAGTAAGTTGTGGGTGTCGGGTTCAATCGAAAATGCACCCCTAAGGTGTGATTACAAAGAATTCATTTTGATGACTTATTTGACCTCCTTATTCAAAATTCAGGCAGGTCTTGATGATAGCATTCACAATTGACTTTGAATTGAAAGGTATTGACACTTTACCCTATGTACAAGTCAATTCTTAAATGCAATGATATATCCTTCAATTTTACAGTTCAATGATCAATTCAGTGCTTCAAAAGATTAGTTGAACAATTTTCTCTTTACATGCTTTTAATTTCCAATTGTGCCATTACCCTTTTATGAGCACATGAGAATTGTGTGCTTGATTTTGTTTGTTGGTATTAAATATGTGTCACACTATACAACATAAGTATCAAAGGAAATAACCTCCATCCAATATATAAAATACATACATAGTCACACATAAGCACACCATGTTCCTTAGACCCCCTTATTCAATTTCGAGCTAGGTCTAGAAACATATCCAACAAAAAATAAACTTTTATTATTCTTTATACAATGAGCTCTTACACCTAAGAGTGATTCACTTAATTACACTATTTATCATCACATATCATTTCCAAACCTTCAATTAGACTTTTATTCCCCTTTTTAATGAGGAAAGACCCTCTTTCTCAATAAGAACATTAAACTTCCATCCTCTTTTACAAATTTATTTTGGATATAAATACAAAAATTTGAGTCTCCAAAATATTGAGAACCCTCCATATGCCTCCAATTAAATACCACAAGTGACAAGTACTTTAAACTATACCACCTACTACCTAAGGTAGTTTGAAGGTATCAAACTATTGGAAAAATTATATTATGCCACCAAGGCATGAAATCAAATCAAAATCCCTTATTTTGCCAAATTTAATCCTTTACTTTGACAATGTATTTTGATCCCTTTTAGTCTCTCTTTATCAATATTACAAATTGGGACATTTACTTTGGTAAACACAAATTCTACTCTCACAACCACTATTAACACCAAATAGTTCAAAGCAAAGCGCTCCACCACAAATGCCTCAACTCATTTGCAATCCGAAGAAATGACAATTTTCAATATGTAAAAAAGTGTTCTCATGTAAAGATGACATGTGGGATTAAAAAATAAAAAAATACCTCAACGATTTGAAGGAATTCCAGCTGGAAACTTAGACATATTCCTCTCACATGAAGCTTGCATTCTAGTTGTGCTTGGGGCATCTTTTTCTGAACGAATTGCACACAATCTCATTCAACTATGTGTGGCCATATTTAGTTGGGCATGGGCATGGATGTGAGTAGATCCGTTATGTGTGGCGCTAATTTGGGAACTTGTTTCCTTTATTTCATTCTGGCTGGTGTACTGGATATCGTTGGCTATCAAGATGAGAAACTTCTTTGCTATGCACACAATCTTGAAAGAGATGCATTTAATAACCAACGATGGTCGTGGGATATTGATTTAACATGGATTGGTGCTTCAGATACATAACTAGATCACAAAAAAGTTTTCATAGATCTCTAATTTTCAGGAACGATCAACTGATTACCTAACACTGAATGAAAATTCTATGCTACTCATAAACACAATGTATCAAAGAAAATTGCAGATCAATTGGAGACTATGTTGAAGGGTGAACATATTGCATCACCCAGGAGCTATTCGTGGTAGGGAGGAACTGGGCATCAAATATAGAAGGAGGAGATAAATTTGTGTAGTGTTCAACTCACATCTGACCTTCACACTATCTGGTGCAGTGAGTGTGGGCTCATTTTGCGTGGGTGTTTCGAGATCATTGGATCAACATTTTTGGTGACCGAACGAAGCCAACACATGCACTTTCTACAATTGGGGGAAAATGAACTGGGTGAATCCCCTAGCAATTGTTAATTCAAAATTGACAGTAATTAATTTCAAAGATACAATTCGTCAATTAGTTGCTTAGAAGCGATATGCATACACCGAATCAGCTTAGCGCCTTATCTTTTGCAATTGTTGATTGAAAACAACGATTTGATATGACTTGGATTTCAATTTGCAAGTTGTGGTAAGCTGGGTGAGCTCATTTTCAACCAATTCGTTTCTTTTTAGAAACCTCTAGAAGAAACAATGTCATTGCACGCCCATTCACAATTTTGTCAGATGTTGTTGAAGCTACACATGGTTAAGCATTGTTTAGCGTTGATAAGAGGCACAATTTGCAGAGTGAATGGATAGATCTGAGATTTGGAAAATGTCTATCCAATCAATTGAGGGAGATGATGAACCAAACTCGTAGACCACCATCGTGTCCTCACTGTGGAGCACCTCGAGCATGGGCTCCATCTCCCCTTTTCTTCTTTAATAACAAATCCTTCTTGCCTTTTTCCTCAGCTTCTTGATCTTTCACTTGTCTTCAATGATGTGATATTTTAAGTTGACTAGGGCTGCCAGATCCTCCATGAAATCTCCAACAAGCTCCTTCTCCTCCTTCATTTAGATGGCCATGGAATAGCTTGTCTAGAGTTCCAATCCCTCTACGTGGTAGATTCACCATCATTGGTTCATTTATGTAGGGAAAGCAAGTCACCTATCATCCTTTCAGCCCTTGAAACATGCAGCCCATCTATAGAGCATTTTGAGATGGCGTTATCAATCCTCTAATGCCCATTAATGAGAATTGGTAGAATGTCCTCAGAATTCCTAGGAAATTTGATTCGAAGTGCTCAATCTCTTCGCTTCTCCTCAACCTCTTCACAACACCACTACTCGTGCATCAATCACACAAATCACATGAAACCATACATCAAATCTATCCTCAATAGAGAAGATCTGAGAATTTAAGCAATGGTTCTGAATATCCACATAAGAACGAATCTTTTCCTTCCAGATCAATGCGTTAGGGCAACAGATTTGAAGATCCAAGAATTCAAGTAGTAGATACAAAAAAACTAGTTTCATATCTAACAAATCCGTTAGATCTATATTTGATCTCATCATTTCCAACAACTCCTACCTCTTTACCCGAAATAATAGCTCACAACCATGGCCCTTGGCATCAGACCACTCTCCTTGAAGAGTCTAGATCTTCCGAGCTCTGATAAATGGGGTTTCCTCTAATATTCAGAGCGGATCTCAGAAGATCCATGACATAATTCAAGCCAGGAAGCCATGTGCAAATTTGATCACGAGGGTGAAATATTGACTATATGTGTAGAGTATCAATCCAAGGATTGAGATCACCAGGTTTTGAATTGGAATCGATGTTATTTGGGGAAAAAACACACACCACACAAAATTTTAATGAATTCGATGAGAAGAAAAGCTTTACAGTAGATAATGAATCAGGCTACGAAAAGTGATATTCTCAATGGGAGAGGCCACATTTATCAATATGTGGAGGTACGAGCACAAAAAATTCAACAAATCTAATACAACGAATACAAATTTGATCTTGTCAAATAAACGCACAAATATATGTAAAACTGGCACTCACCTTTTAAATCTCTAGATTAGCATCTCTGCTTCCTCTCAAACTATAAAAACTCTTTGTTGGCACTGAAAACTTCATGAAAATCTAATTTGTAGTGTTGGTATCCATTAATGAGGTAGCTTGTGTGCCCAATACCCCTTTTTCGCTGGATTCTCTTGCTGCACCTCACTTCCCATGGAAAACTACAATGGATCTCAAGAATACTAGGCCCTTAAGAACTATAAGAGCTCTGATACCAATTGACAAAATATGCATAATAACAACAGGATGACAGAAAAGGCTCACTATACAACACTAATGTATTCACACCAATGTTACATATTTATAGTACAATGGGTTATGCCACCTCATAGAGAGATTTTCTCTAGATCCTAAAATCATGCATGATGATTAGGCTAGGAAATCTTAACTAACTCATTAGTCATCACTTGAGGATATATTACTAATATCCTAAATGAATAATACAAATATAGGTGACAATTTAGACTTAGTGATTAGTAAGGTAAGCCATAGGCTAACATTTGTTTAGATGTGACATGTTTCTTGCATGGCATTAGAATACACATCTTATTCAATCTATACATGACAACATATAGATAGTCATGACCTATCCTGGACATTGACAAATCCCCTACAAAATCCATGGATATGCTTTCACATGGTTGAGAAGGTACTGGAAGTGGCATATATAATCCCAATTTTCTATTACTAGGCTTGCTTGTGGCACACATAACACACCCTTTTATATACTTGGAAATTGTTTCATTCATTCAAGGCCAATAAAAATATCTTTGCAACTTTGCTATTGTCTTACCAACCCCAAAATGACCAGAAATGGGAGATGTATGAGCTTCTCTAATTACATTCACTCTTTCATCTCTGGTTATACAAATATTTCCAAGACGATATAACAAATTTTCATGCATATTGTTGGCACAGGGGCAGACCCAGGGTTCAACGCTTCAACAATGCACCAACAAAACACTAACTACCGACCGTTTCGGCAACACCTGCGAAGTAGATGAAGTCGCACCTGAGGTAGAGGCAGGGGGGGGGGTTGTTGGACTCAAGTGTCTATAACCTAGCTGGGACAGAGATCTGTGATCATAATACTTAACAGAGCACTTAGCAATTAACATTCATTAGTCTTTGACCCTTATTCACATTGCAGGTAAAAACCCTAATTACAGAACAACGCAGTATTCATCAAGGTCTAAGCCCATCTAACCATTTAGCACATAACATCAGAATAGATCTAACCTTCATTCATATTGTTAAGCACTAAGATACTACATCAGATGCATCTAACATACATAAAGACTACAACACTAAGCATAAATCACATCAATAACATATCAACCATATTGTACAAAGAAACCACAACACAGGATATACGTGGTTCACCCCAGTGTGGGGCTACATCCACCAAATATTCTCTTCTTTATTAGGCTCTTCCAATCTTCTTACATGCACCAAGCCACAAAGATAAGTTCGCATAGGACAAGATATTTGTGCACACCTCGCCAAATCCTCCTTCCTCGAGTTAGGTCACAACATAAAGCCTTACACAGTCTATACCCAAAGCCTCTTACAATCACTTGCACTTAGCTCTGCAAGTCTTAACACACAGTATATACAAAGATGATTACAAATACTTGCACTTAGCCAGATACATCCACTACTACCTTTTACATTGCTTAGCTCCCTATTTATTCATTACAAATGGGGCCTAAACATGGGTAAACCCATGGGCCGACATCCCATACCTGTTACATAAACCCTAAACCCAAAAATCCCGTTAAAGGGGGAGAGATCCCGTGATCTCCGCTTCGCCTGGGCGCTCCATCTTCGACCAACCTGTCGAAGTCCCAAAAGTGGTCAAACATGACCAAGGTTCTCCAAAACTTGGTCAAGAGCCAATAGGACCCCAACACTCACTTGTGACTTGTCCCGAGTCACTCTGATTTGGGAAATTCTGCTTCAAAGGAATCGATCTTAGCTTGAGCTACCTCGACTTGCTACTTCGCTAGAGCCTCTTGCTCGATGAACTCTTGAATGAATGTCTCAGTGATAGGTCCTTCCAAGCGCTGTTCCACTGTGGTGACCACTTGTTCCAGCTATGCACCTTGTCCCTCGATCTCATCAAAAAGTGTATAGGCTTTGTCCTATATGGGCTGGAGTCTCTGGGTCACTTCCATGACTCTACTCTGGATGACATGGACCTATTGCTGAAATGTGTGTTGTTCCTGTGACCTTTTCATCTTCTCAACCGCTAAAAGTAGTTTCAGTTGCGCTTGCATTGTCGATGCTTGTTGCTCTGCCTCCTGAAGATGTGCTTCTAATGTTCTTAGTTATGGGTCCTCTGCAAGGTGATCATAGGTCTGCACACTTTAGTTACTGAGTTGCTTGCATTATAACGCCAATGAATTGATTATTTCAACTGCGCTCTGAGTAGTTTCTTCCCTCTAGTTTCACACTTCTTGTGGAGTGCTCGACACTGATTGCAATTCTAGTTCTGCTACTCTTGCTTGGAGCTACTGAATGGCTTCAGTGAGCTTCCCCACCTGGATCTCAACTGTCTCTTCTTCCATCTGCGCCAATCCTGGCATGGAGCTAAGTGCTCGAGTAGCTACTTCTCTAACTCCAATCTGTTATGCGAGCAACTGATCTTTCTCTCTCTGGATATGCTCTCTGTCCTCTTCAAACTTCGCTTGGAGGTGGCCTTTCTCTTGCTTTACAACCTGAATTTTCTCTAGGGATTCCTCCTTTGCTTTATTCAAGGCCTCTATGGCCTTCTCTTTTTCCTCCTGCACTCCACGAAGGCGAGCCTCTGTCGCATCTGCTAATCTACATAGTTGGGCAGGCTCATCTCCTACTTCTATACCCCCTAATTACAATGACACATTAGACACTGTGCGGCTTGAATAGAGATCCTGTTGTACCCCTTTGAGCTCCGCCTCGATCCTGTCATACCTTGTCTCCTTTTTTTCTTCGTTTCAATGCAAAATGTCCTCTGAAGTATTTGATATAGCTGCGATGATGAGGTCGATATCATCCACCATAAGTACAGTCTATAATTGAGGCTTATTGGCTCATGACTTCTTCCGCACTGAGGGTTTCTTTGGGGAAATATTTATTTTATTTGACTTCTCATCCTCTGTAAGGGGATCTTTAGGTGGTGTCACTTCTCCTTGTTCCTTCTTGTCTTCTTCCCATTCATCCTCTTTTTGGTGTACTTCGTCATCTCCTCCTCCTCAAGGTGACTTCGACGTAGTTTCCTCCGATGCGCTGTTTATTTCCTGCACCTCTTCCTTATTTTTCTTCTTACTACTGCAAGGGCCATCAAATTCTTCTTGGGTGACCATAGGACTTCTGATGATATTAGGGTTATAAATATTCGTCTGCTCGACTGGTACAAGGAATTCAGCTGGCCACTCCTTAGTTATCTCCTCCATGTTTTCATCAGTTAGTTTATAGTACAATTGTAGCTCCTCCTTGGTTTCATCCCTATGCGCAATGATATATATAAAGTGTCGGTCTACGTGGAACATCATGAGTGGCATGAACCGATGGAGTGTATTCAGAGTAATTCAGGGGAATGAATCAATGGATCATGTGAGCTATAGATAGTAGGTGTGGAAGACAACATTCTACTACCACTGCTTCGCCATATTGTTCGAGTACCACAAGGTGGTGAACCTCATGGCCAATGGTTTGGATGACTCAACTTCAGGGAAGGTTTCTCCTTCCGACATATCCCAAGCGACAATGGCAACGAGAATCAACAACCAGTTGAAGTGAAAATCGTATCCCTGGTCGTGCGCTTCGTGACAATATTGATCCAACTGGTTGACGAGGTAGCTCGCCTAATTCATTTGCATCCCTTCGATGCACTTTCCTATGAGGTCGATGATGAACCCCGTGACTTGCATCGGTCTGTTCTTCTTGACGAGCTTATCGATGATCAATTGGCAAGCTAGGTGCATTGTGCCATTTTGGATGGAGGCTACCTTGTAGCCCCGCTTCCCTTTCTCCACATATCCATAGGTGTCCTTTATTCGTTGTGCCAGGGCGCGATTTGCAACCTTCCCTGGGTAAAAGTATTGAGGGTCTGGTCCCTGCATGCTCAATCCAGTGATCTGGTGGATCAACACTGGATCTACAATGATGCTCCTATCCAACCATAGGTACCCTCCATGGAAGCACGCCAGGAGGATTTTAATGCATGTGTTAACCTCTTGATGTCTATCAAAGTGTCGTATCTTCATCACATTAAGGATTGTTGATCTCGCGATGTCCATGGTCCATGGCCAGGGGACTATCTTCGAATTCTTCCTCGTTGTCTTTGTCAATCACTTATGTGGTGCGAGCATTCCATAATTCTTGCGGTCTCCTAAGTTGAAATCACTGATCTTGAGCGTCAAAATCTGTCCCAATTGTAGTCCAACTATGTGTATCCCCTTCGGGAGGTACACAGTGATCAATGTATAGTCAAAATATCTCAGGACACTGTCACAACTAACCACACCATCTAGGGGCGGGATATAGTCAGGAAATACTGATGGGATGAGCTTCGCATTCGCCAGGTCTTCGCGGTGTTTACTTATTTTCTATGTCACATTTCGAGATGGCCCAGATCGACGTGCAGTCGACGGGGATGCTTGTAATCCTCTCATCGATGAAGCCTATTCTCCTGTGGACATGAACTTCTCATCCATAAGGTCTATTAGGATCTCTGCTATAGTATTCTCTACTATGCTAAGGTCGTCTGACATGCATGCTCTAGATCAGATATCTCAGATAGGTGAATGGACGCTCAAGGTAAATAAGGCAGTTGGCGAGGTCTCAAATGCATAGTGCAGTAGAAATCAGTTCTCTATGGGCTCGGATAATCACAATTTGAAAAAGTGTTCCCGGTAAGACATTCGATGGATTAAATAGACGATGCTGTAACAGACTCCTCCAATGGGCAGGAATGCCTCAATCAATACGATTCCATCCGTTATGGCGTCGTCCCAATGATCCAATGGTGATCTTTCCAGCAATAAATGCGTTTCTATCCGTTCTGGAGCATCGTTCTAATGATTAGGATGCCTCCAACGGTCATATTTCTTTGCCAAGTCAAAGTTCCAGTCTGCACTATTCTGCTATTATGGCGAGGTTCAAGTTCTGCAAGCCTTCCTTCTGCGAAGTCCTTTCTAGAATCTCCTGTAATTTTTCTAGTTTTGCTTTCTTCTTACTAAGATTTATCACTTTCTTCCCTGTGATCTACATCTCTAGATTCCTCTTTCCATTCTTGTTCTTATCTTCTCTTATCATAGTAACTTCGCACTGCTGAGGGTCTTTGACAGGGTTCGAAGGAGATACTTCTTCTCTTACTATTTCTGGAGTAGGTTCTCTTCTCTTCTACATGGATAAGTTCTTCAAGCCTTCTTCTGTTCTTTCAACTTCGACAGCCAGGTCTCTAGCCCTTAGTTGCTTCGACTTGTCCTCTTGTTCTTCTATTAAGCGCGCTATTCTCCTAGCCATGAAATCCCTTAATTCTTTCTTTTTCTATTCTATAGTTTCCTCTTATTCTTTCCTTCAGATCTGATCTCTCTCAATCCAAGTCCTTCCTAACAAAAGTGTAGAAGGAGTGCCGTTCTCAACAAACTTAATGACCTCAAATTATTCTTCTGTCGATGTTCCATGAGCACTCATAGGTACATGAGTAAGTCTTCCACATAGGGTTATCAACTTTCCTTTAAAAAATCCTATTCCTCCCAATGAAGGAATCATAGCAGGCTTTCCCAAAATTTCCCAAGTACTTTTTGGCCTAATATTCACCTGTGTTTTTGCATCCAATACATAGTCTATGTCGAAGTCTCCTATTCTTGTTTCTATGCACTGCTTCTCTTTTAAGATCTCTGGTAAACTAATGTCTCTGTGATCATTCGGTGTTTTTTTCATTTGCAATAATATAGCCTCTGATTCTTTCTGGTTCTCTAGTATATTCTTAGTCTCTTAATCTTCTTCATGGTTTTCTGGTCTCATGTTCATCTTCTCAACTTTAGAAATCATTCTAGGACAATCCAAAACCTCGTGACCAAAGAATTTACAACAAATACAAATAGGGCCTGTACCAGGGCATTCCTTATCAAAATGTCCTGGTCTTCTACAACTATAACAAAGAGTCAATCCCCTCTTTCTCTTAAATGATCCCCAACCTTTCCTGTACTGTGCATTGGGATCATAGTGATGTACCTGCAAAAAACTCTTTCTAGGATCTTGCATTCACTTGTTAGTCCAAAAGTTATTTCTATGCACACGAATAACATATCTTTCATTAACTTGACCAGATCTATTCATATCAAATCTTATTTCTTCTAGCTTGCCCTAGTTTTCAGACTAGTGCAAAATCTATCAAACATACCTAGATCCATTCTTTCGAAACAAAAAATTCCACTTATCTTACCTTTATCAGAGCACAAAGCTTTAAAATATTACCTCTTTTCTTCAGATCCGGATCCCTTCTTAGCACAAAGCTTCACAAGTCAAGTAGAATACTGTGCACTACAATAACAGATCTACGCACAAAGCTTTCTCTTTTCTTCAGTTCCCAACAATCACAGTTTCAGTCCCATCAATAGAACCATTTGTTGGCACAGGGGTAGACCTAGGGTTCAATGCTTCAACAGTGCACCAAAAAAACCTTAACTACCGACCCTTTCGGCAACACCTGTGAAGCAGATGAAGTCTCACCCGAGGTAGAGGCAGGGGGGGTTGTAGGACTCAAGTGTCTACAACCTAACTGTGACATAGATCTATGATCACAATACTTAATATAACATTTAGAAATTAACATTCATTAGTCTTTGACCCTTATTCACATCGCAAGTAAAAACCCTAATTACAGAACAACACATTATTCATCAAGGTCTAAGCCCATCTAACCATTCAACACATAACATCAAAATAGATCTAACCTTCATTGATATTGTTAAGCACTAATCTACTACATCAGATTCATCTAACATACATAAAGACTACAACACTAAGCATAAATCACATCAATAACATATCAACCATATCGTACAAAGCAACCACACCACATGATATACGTGGTTCACCCCAGTGTGGGGCTACGTCCACCAACTCTTCTCTTCTTTATTATGCTCTTCCAATATTCTTACATGCACCAAGCCATAAAGCTAATTCCGCAGAGGATAGGATATCTATGCACACCTCACCAGATCCTCCTTCCCCGAGTTAGGTCACAACACAAATCCTGTTTGCGCACAAAGCCTCTTACAATCACTTACACTTAGCTCTACAAGTCTTAACACATAGTATATACAAATCTGATTACAAATACTTGCACTTAGCCACATACATCTGCTACTACCTTTTACATTGCTTAGCTCCCTATTTATACATTACAAATGGGACCTAAACATGGGTAAACCCATGGGCCGACATCCCATACCTGTTACATAAACCCTAAACCCAAAAATCCCACTCAAGGGGGCGAGATCCCATGATCTCCACTTCGCCTGGATGCTCCATCTTCGACCAGCTTGTCGAAGTCCCAAAAGTGGTCAAACATGACCAAGGTTCTCCAAAACTTGGTCGAGGGCCAACACATATAGTAATTTGATTGTTGATTTCCATAAGTTAATGCACCATATACATCTTTAAAATCATCATCCTTAGCGTATTGTTCAACATATCTTTCATGCGCTAAAGGATTATACCTTAGTATTGTCGATGCATTAATCACTGGCCTTGAAAACATATTTGCAACCTTATAATGAATACCATTCTTATACCTGATTACCAAATGAAATTTTTGTAAGAAACACATCCAACTAAAATTTTGTGACTGTTATAACTTGGTTTGTGATTGAAAATACTGTAATGGATGATGATCTGTATGAATTATTGTCTCATTTCCCATTAAGTAATGCTTCCATTTATTCACACTGTGTACCAATGTATACAATTCCTTATCATATGTTGGATAGTTAATCAAAACCTGAGTAAAATTCTCAGAATGATAACATATAGGTTTACCTCGTTGCATCAATACTGCTCCCATGGCATATCTGCTTGCATTGGTTTGAATCTCAAATGGATGTTTTAGATTTGGCAGATCCAAAATTGGTGCGATGCTTATCTTTTCCTTTAATGTCTCAAAGAATTTATGTTGCTTGTCTCCCCATTGAAAGACTTGTTTTTGAACATGTTAATACATGCAGAGGAGCTGCTATGTAAGAGAAATTAGCAATGAATTTCCTCCAGTACTGTACTAATCCTAAGAATCTCCTGACTTCCATGACAATAGTTTTCTTGGGCCATTTCACATTGATTTCTACTTTTGTAGGGTCTATCTTTAGTTGACCATTCCCTACAATATATCCCAAGTATACTAGAGAAGTTTTTCTAAATTCACATTTAGACATTTTGATATGCAACTTCTCCTTCTTCAAGAGTTCAAATATTGTCTTAACATGCTTCATATGATCTTCCCATCTTTGACTAAATATCAATATATCATCTGAATATATGATAACAAAATCATCTATGTAAGGCCTGAATACATCAGTCATCACCCTCATGAATGTCACAGATGCATTGCATAACCCAAATGGAAGAACTAACCATTCGAACAATCTCTGCTTTGTCTTGAAAGCAATTTTCCATATGTCATTTTCTGCAATTTTGATATGATGGTAACCACTTCTCGTTTCCATTTTAGTGAAATAAAAAACCTTATTTAATTGATCCAATAAGTCATCAATTTTAGGAAGAGGATAACAGTTCTTTACCATAATCTTTTTTAGTGCTCGGAAATCAATACACATCCTCCACGTGCCATCTTTCTTTGGAACTAATATAATAGGAGAACCACACAGAGATCAGCTTGGCTTGATTATTCCTTTATTGAGAAACTCTTGAACTTTCTTCTTTATTTCTTCATTATCGATCACTGATGAACTATACATTCCAATATTAGGAAGAGGAGCATCCTGATGCAAATAAATTTCAGGTTCAACCTCCCTCTTAGGAGGCAACCCTGTAGGTTCCTGGAATAACTCATCATAGTTAGATATGACTTTGACCAACTCTCGTTTATGATTTGGATCACAACCTAATAAATAATATATTATATCTTCTTATTTTTGTTTCACTATCATGATAACAAAATATTTACTTGCGCTCACAAGTCTCTTCATTTTCCCTTGTCTCACAAAAGAAACATTAGTTTTGATACGATGAGATCTGACAATACACTCAACCTCGTTCATGAAAAGGTGATATTTATTCTCTTCACGGTATAATATGGATTTCGTGTCAAATACATATGGACTACCAAACACAATGTCACAAATTTCAAGAGGCACAACATCTAACTCAACTTTGTCAAAGAATTTAGTTGTAATTGCAAATATGATCTTACACTGTTTCGCTACCTGGAACTTGGCATCTTTACACACCCAACCTAATGGATATGGATTTTTGTGAGGTGTCATCTTCAAAACCATATTCTTAACAATTGCTTCGAATACTAAGTTAACTTGAGATCCATTGTTAAATAAATTATCTACCTTTGTATTCTTGACTATAACTCTGACATGGAAAAACTCGCTTCTCTTCTTTTGATCAATATAACTTTTCAATTTGGTGGATTGAACTGAATAATTTGAATTGATAGTTGATATACCTTTACTTCCTATTTCCATGATATTTGATTCATCTCCTGAATCCAACCCTAGATCCTGTCGAGATGATGCAACATTCTTTTTCTTCGCTTTATCCTTGAATTTTTTTGGTCGTAATTATGGACGCAACTTCCAACACTATGATTCCTCATGTCTCTTTTTCTTACAGTGGGAACATGTAGGTATTTCTTCATCTTGATTTACTATAGCTGAATTATTACTTTTCCATTTACCTTTTGGTTTCTTCTCGAACTTGTATGGCTTCTTATCTTCGATCACATTCTTACCGTTACTAGCCTCTAGATGTGTAGCTTGTACCGACACCTTATCAATGTTAGTAGGGTTAAACATTAAAATAGTGTGTTGAAGATATGAGTGCATGCCACCATTATAATTTAGAAGAGTTTCATGAGTATACAACAAAATTTCTAAGGATAATACCTATTTTTTTAATTCCTGTGTATATGCTTGAATATTGGCCTTTACCCTGTCTTAGATGCTGCCATTCTATCATTTCCATTCGTGTATAATCTAGTGAATATAATTGCTTTCTTATGGCCTTGGTAAATTTATCCCAAGAGGAAATTACTTTACCCTTTTAAACAAGATCAAATTACATCTTACTCTCCCACCATATTAAGGATGTGCCACTTAGTCGAAGAGAAACTAATTGTATTTTTGTAGCATCATCCATGATATTTTGAACCCTGCAATATACCTCTATTTTCTTGATCGAGTTGTCCAACTTCTCAACATTCAATTCTCCATCATAGATTGACAATTCAAACTTGACATCTAATTTTAATAAAGGAAAATTATGACCAGAATTTTTAGAGAGATTCTTATTATGAGAAGAATGTTTACTTCCCTCAGAAGAACACAATGATGAGGATAATGGTGAGGGGCGTTTTGAAAGACCACCTTCATTACCTCCTCCTTTTTATTTGACTGGTTCAACTTTCTCTGTTGTCTCTTCCTCCTTATCCTTCTATCTAACTTCGTACATTTCTTCCACCATGGATTTCATTAAATTAAAATCCTCGAAGAAATCATCTTTAGAGTTGTAAGGACCCAATTTTCTCAGCAAAGAAATTTCTTTTCGACGAGTAAAACTTGAACGAATATCTAGATTGTAACTTGCAAGTTTTCCTTCTCCTTGCTTGGATTTTGACCTTGTAAGAATTCACTCACAAACACTTGTCAACCCAACTCTGATACCAACTTGATATGAAAAGTCCTTAGATGCTTGTTAATATTTAATACATAATAACATCTACTTGATCTTCGAAATGAAAATGATCACTTGACTGTATGCTATTGATATGTGAATTAACTTATCTATCCAAATACACTTTGAAGATAAATAACTTGCAAATAACCGAGAACAAATAGAACAACAATAATGAAATCACATACACAAGTTTGATAACATAGTTCACTTGATTTGGGCTACGTCTCTGGGTCTTCTTCCAATAGAGACCTTATTAATGTTCAAATGCTTGTGTTTTACAATGACCTTTTTCCGCGTTGTTCAAACTAAAAAACATAGTACACCATTGGATTCCTTACGAAAAATCATGAAAATGAGTATAAAGTTCTTAAAATTTTGTGTTGAAACCCCATGGCATGCATTACAGTGTAGCCTTCAAGTCTAGGTACCCTCGAGAATGTACTTCGAGACCATACTTTTCATAATTATGAGTCTCTATGTGTAATTTCCCCAGTCTGAGTGGTATTAAATAGGGCACCGATCCTTAACTTCCCTCCGCCCTTTGTGGCCAACGCTAAATATTTTTTAGGCAGGTTCCTAACAAACCCCCATGCTTTGGTGAAAAAATTATGGCATGGTGTTATATGGGGGAATGTCACAGGTTCCATTCACCGCAATCCCCTCCGTTGTCTGTACGTTGTTATAAATTTATGGTATAATATGGTAAGTTTTTTATGTGGTGTATATCCAAAGTTTTAAACCAACCTTTGCACGAGTATTACTGTCATATTATAATACATATAACCGTGGGTCCAGGGCTTAGGACCTCAACCCTTTTTTACCACCATTTTATCCTTTGACCAAGGTTAAATACATATTCCAATACATATGTTTAAGAAACAATGCTATGGTGCGATGGTAGCATAGGTTTGTATAAGGCTTTGGGAGGTCAGGGGTTTGATCCTATGGAATCCAAATAAAATTTTACATAACCTTAACCATAATGGCCAAAGGGATGCTACCACATGGTAGCCTCTCATTCACTGATCATTTCCACGTGTCGAATTCCCATTGGTGCCAATTGTATAGCATGAATCGTTGAGCCACCTGCCTTGTTGGATGTATGGTGTGCCATGTGGAATTCCATAGTGTGGCCATGTCAACACCGTACAGACGTATGATTGTGCCACATGTCACCCTTTTAGTGGTGACACATGTCACCTTGACCCTTTGACGTTTTCCTTTTTTCCCTGGTTGACTCAAACTTTGATCGACCATAACTTTTGCATACAAACTCCATTTGAGGTGATTTTTGTGTTGTTGGAAAGTTATCGCCGAGCTCTACACATTGATGGCATTTTAGATGATTGAATTTTGAGAATTTCATAATTTTTCTAGACCTTTGCGGGCATTCTAGATCCTCTTGGACTTCTGTGAGTGTTCTGTATCCTCTTGGATCATTGAGTGAGCCTTTCTCTTTTCCACTTCCTAACAATTTTGTGCATTTTCTGTAGAGAGTTATTCCTACCATTTCTCGTGTGTAAAAGGTCAATTGATAGACACCTACTTAGAATGCTTGAGAACTAATCCTTTATGGTCATGTTTCCTGGAATTACTAGTCTTGAACCTATATTCTAACTGGATTTGACCTTCCTGTTTAATATGCTTAGTATCCCTCACAAAATAATATCCTATTTGAAAGTTGTAAAGAATACAATTTTTCTTCTTATCTTTTACCAAGGTAGTATTGAAACCATGCATGATAGATTAGTAACAAATTTCACCAACCACAAGTCTATTAGGTACATAGGTAGGTAGGTGACTCCATATATTCATAAGTACATGTGTTTTTCCTCCAGGTATAAGCTGACGCTTTGGAAAAATGGTTAAGTCTACTAGAGGGTTATTTTTCTGTCTACTTTTTTTCCAACAGTGAAAAAATCACCTTCAGACTCCTTAAATCCCTTCCCCATGTCATAGATTGGTGGGAGACGTATTGTGAGAAACATGTCGGAGATTATTCCGCAGTTTTTGGGTCAGTACCCACTTGGGTGGATTTTTCTGATGCCCTCAAGGAGAAATACTATCATGTTGGAAACTATAATGACTAGTGCATGAGATGGACAACTTTGCATCAAGAGAGAGACTAGTCATTGTTGGAGTACACCAACATCTTCCATACCTTGCACACAAACCTTGGTATTAAAGAATCTGAGTGCAACCTGGTTCTGAAGTACCGAAGTGACCTACATAGGTACATCCAAACATATATGGAGTTCTTGGACTTCTCCTCACTATGAGCCACTTACCGATATGATGTCAATATCGAGAAAAAGTTAAAGAAAAAGAATAAGTGGTATTTTAGTTCTATAAACCCATCATAGAAAAATCACGGTAATGGTGGCCCTAACTCCTAGAGAAAAGGATATAGAAATGATGGATAGCCTAGGACAACCAGTCCAAGCCATAAGCAAATAAGGGTAACGAGAAGTCAAAGAACGACACTGGAAAGTGGTGAGAGTTCCAAAACATCCCTTGGAACAAAACTAATGAATGTCGCTCCAAATTATCATTGTTGGTAAATATGAAAGACTCAGATTCAGATGCTAACTTAGACTTTGATTTAGAACTGGATAAGAGAAAATGGATCATTGACACACAACCCAATGTCACCACCGCTACGAAAAATTTCCAGCCACAAGAACCAGAGGAGCGTGAAGAAGGGGAGAACCTCTTCCACTCACTATGTGGGTGAAGGGGACCCCAATCCTTTCATTGTTGACATCAATAGCTAGAAGAACCTAATATCAATAGAGGTCATCAAGAGGTTGAACCTAACAATGATGTCACACCCTCAACTAGACACCATCAGTTGGACCAACCAAGGATCTCATCTTTAGAAAAACACGGGAGGAACATTTGAATCACATTCAGTAGGTCTTGGGAACCCTGTGACAACACATGTTATATGCCAATTTGAAGAAGTGTTCCTTAGACATGAATATAATTCAATATTTGGGATACATTATGGATGAGTAGGGAGTGCATGTGGATCTAATGAAGATCCAAGTCATTTGCGATTGGCTAGCCTTGAAGACATTGAATGAGCTCCCCAACTTCTTGGGTGTTGCTAACTTCTACCACAGGTTTGTGTTGGGGTTCTCTCATATCGCTTGGGACCTAATCCATGTGACCAAGGGTGGAGCCAAGGCCAAGTTTGTATGGGACATGTCACAACAAAAATCATTCAAGGATTTGAAATTCCACCTTTGCTCAACAACAATCCTTACTCTGCTAGAACTGTAACAACCATTTGAGATTGATACAAATGCTTTAGATTATGCTATCAGTGCATTCCTCACTCAACATGTGTATCTGGTGGTCTATCAGAGTGAAGCACTATTTGATGTTGTTCATAGATACCCCACCTATGAAAAATAGATGTACTCCATTGTAAAATCATGTTGATAGTGGAATAATTACATTATGGGAAAGGAAACGATCATCCACATTGATCACATGCCTCTTCAATTCATGTAGACACATGGAAAGTTACATAATGACTGCCATCCGAAGTGGTGCATGTACCTACAAAAATTCTACTTGAACATCAAGTACAAGAAACACAACACCAACCATGTTGCATATTTCCTCAGTTGATCCTTGGTTGTGGCACTAACCATAGTTCTTAAATATTATGGGAATGAGACCTCCAGAGGGCCACAATTATACAATACTAAATCTGACTTTGGTGCTACCTATCAAACATTAAGCATAGGAAAACCAGTTCAATACTTTCATGTCTAGGATGGACTGCTATTCCATTTGATCCATCGTTGTGTTCCTTCAAGTGAGCGTGCAAAGATGATTTGGGTAGCTCATTACAGTCGGGTGACATGACACTTTGGCATCTAAAAAATAGTGGAAGTATTGCAATTTATTTTTTATTTTCCAAATTTTCGACAAGATGTATCTAAGTATATTAGATCCTACACTGCCTACTCCATTTTCAAACCTTCCATAAAGAAACAAGGGCTATACACCCATCTTCCTACTCCTGATAGATCTTGGGAGTCCATATCCATGGATTACATGTCTGGTCTACCTTCAAAAAATCATGGTAATTCACGTGTCTTCATGGTCGTTGATCAATTATCTAAGATGACAGTTTTGGCATCATGCAAGAAGATTATCACAACCAAGGCCACCGCTAAGCTATTCTTTGAATGCACTTGGATTAATTTTAGGCTGCCACAAACAATTATTTTATATCAATATAGTAGGTTCTTCAATACTTTCTGGTCCATCCTATGGTCGATGAAGGACACGAAGTTGACCAAATCGACTACCTTCCACCCATATACTAATGGAAAAATAGAGGTAGTCAACATGATGATTCCAAACATCCACCCACATGGGATGCGAGCCTTCCTTATGTTAAACATAGCTACAACAAATCCCTCCACAAATATATTGGCCACAACCCTTTTCAGGTGTGCTTAGGGTTCCATCCATTGGCCTCCATTGATGTAGATCTACCCATTGTAGCTACATAGGAAGAGTCCTCCCATGCTCAGATCGAAGTTGATCGAGAAACCATTTTTTTTGAATGAATCTAGCACATACAACAACAAGTTCATGATATTTTACATAAATCCAACACCAAGTACAAGCAACTCCATGAGCAACATTGGGTACCACACAAATTACAGGTGGGAGATAAGGTATGGTTGCATTTTCAGAAAGAGTACCTCATGGGATCCCATAAGAAGCTCTTCCCACTCCAATACATTCCTTACACCATCACTAAGACTATGGGTGAGAATAATTTTTAATTAAGTTTTCCCCCTTTCCTTAGCTTTCACCTCGTATATAATGTGGAACTGCTTCAACCATATTTTCCACCTCTCCTGGACACTTCATATGTGGCCGAGAACTTTTCCCCTACATAACTCAATCCTGACTGCATTGAACAAGTGATAATTGATTGGATCATGGACACCAATATGAATGGAACCCACCAACAAAACATCCAAATCTATTGGGTCGTCAAAGCAGAGAAACTTCTTCACCAGGGAAAGTGGTTCACTAGGAGTCAAATTCAATAGAAGTTTCCCCATCTGGAGGAACTTGACTTATTGGGGACCATTGATTCTTAAGGGGGAAGGACTGATCTAGGTGGACACTGGTGGCGACCCACCTATTCCACTAATTCAGAATTGTCCACATATTGGCAGTTTTTCTATAGTTTTTTGGGTCCCAAAATTCCAGGGCCATTTTGAGGCCGTAAATGACATTTTTTTGGTGCAACATTGCCTAGCATGTAACCAAAGGTAGATGTTGGGTTGTTCAGAATATGTACTTATTGGCTATATTTTTTCAACGGGCTACTGAGCACCCCAAATAGAGATCGTAAGAAAAATATATGCCCTTGGGATGTTGATGTATCAACTAACCACATCGAGGCGTACAAATCTTTTGATGTTTCATCGTTTGGGGTTAGGGTTTTGGATGTTTAGGGTTTTCTCATTGATGCACTAGTAAATTTGGGTCATTTTGTGATGGATCTTTTGACGCTCTTGTGATGTTATGTCATGGATATTGCAATGAATCTTGGGTCTCCCAAACGTTGCTTCATGTGCCATGGAAAGTGCGACGAACCTGAAAAAATGTCGCAAGAGCGATGACCCAAGGAAGTTGTCACAAGCCCATCGACCAACATTGGTCATCACAATAAATATGACCAACAATTGTTTTCGCATGAGAGACAAAGAAGGGATATCATCCCAAGAGAGACAAAGAAGGGATATCATCACAAGAGTGACAAAGAAGGGAAATTGTTGCAAGAGAGAAAAATAAGGGATATCGTCGCAAGGGTGACAAAGTAGGGATATCGTCACAAGAGAGAAAAATAAGGGATATCATTGCAAGAGTGAAAAAGAAGGGATATCGTCACAAGAGAGACAAGGAAAGGATATCATCGCAAGAGAAACAACTGTAAATATTCTTGTGATGAATTAGCTATACTATCGATGAAAAGGATATCGTCGCAAGAGAAACAAATGTAAATATTCTTGCAACGAATTAGCTATACTATTGACGAAAAAAGTTCGTCGATAATATAGATAATTCATTGCAAGAATATCTACAGTTGTCGTAATAACAACAACATATATTTATTTAAAAAATAAAAATAAAAATTGTTTTCCTTGAAGTCAATAATTTGTGATCAAAATTAGTTGAGAGCTTTACATCCATTGATATCAGTTCAAGTGTGTAACATTAGAATGCTATTTGAGATCAGAATAGTCTGAACTTTGAGATGCCCGTCACATGTTCAAATATCAGTTCCACTGATCTTGAGTTCAAGACCAAGCATCTTACTGAGGGGCCATATAGAGACTTTGTGCAGACTGACTTTAAGTGTATCAAAAATGTTCTTTGTAAGGCTCCAAGAGTTGCTGAAGGTTGTCACAAGGAATAGGTTAATTGCCAGATTTTTCATGGAGAACATTTCTCAACATAGTCCAAATGATCAAACATCTTAGTGAATTGTCATCAAGCTTTTGAAGATGAAATTGTCAAGGTCTAACATCTCCCAGTCTTGTCCTAAATCTGTGTTCTAAATCCATGTTGATTTCCAATATAAAGAGGCTAAAAGGAAGAACAAAATTTACCTTGTAAGAATAGGAAGTGAATCTCATTAAAGTAAAGCATGTGAAAAAATTGACTCGAGAACTGCCAAATAAGTCTTCTTTAAGAGGATGGATGTTTTCTCTCCTTCCAAATCTGATATTTATGCGTACATTTATATTTGAAATGTAATATTAGTATTAAGTACTATTGAAATTTTATATTTAATTGTTTTGATTGCACACGTTCTCTATGCTGAAAAAGAAAGATATCCAAAATGAAATGACCTAATTAGTCGTAGTTAGTTGTAGTTTGTAGATAATTTTAAAACTCAACTTTGTTTGGATTTTGATGATTAATAACTTGAGTTGGCCTAATGGTTAAGAACATGTGTTTCCTCCGGTGGTTCATTTGTTACTTAAGTTCTGTATTCATTCACATTATTCTCCACTAAACAAGAAAAATTCACTTCCAAACAATTTTAGGGGATGCATTAATGTCAATAATGACAAAGTTGAAACTCATTTCTTGTGTCATTAAGGATTGTTGTTTTGGGACAAAATTCTTATGCTCAAATATTTAACTTTCATCACAAGAATCATTAGTTGATGAAAATATTTTCAATGGATATGGCTAGGAAGATTTCAACAAAGAAAGTATAGGCATGACATTTATTTGATTAAGAGAGGGGTATGTGCAGAGACAATTACTATAATCAAAACTCTGTGATTTTAGTGTTACAATGTTGATGTGGTAATGTTAGATTTTAATTCCCAAATTAGGAAAGAATCTAAATCACCTTTACAAATTAAGAATTGCCCATAATCATATGAAGGAAACACATACAAAGAGACTGGATATTTACAACCTCTACATGTTACCTTGCAGTCCTTATAGCTGGCCATGATTTTGTCAATATGCAGTCTTTGAGTGTACGAGTTTTAATTATATGCAAATTCAATTTAGCAGGATCTGGAGAATAGTTTTGTAACAGTTCGAGCTTAATGGGAAAATGTTTGGAAAATTCGCTGTGTGTTCTGGAGGAATGACTAAGATTTCAAATGTATGATTATAATGATTAGTGTTTCATAGTAATAGAGAGAATAATTAATGCCACCTTCAAACAATGTAAAATGTCAACTTTAAGAAATAAATCCAAAAATCAAGAATTTGTGATCATAGTTTCAAATCATAATGTTACCAATGTGGCTTGGGGTTTTCAAATGTTTTCTCATTCTCAAGTTTCCAGTATTTCATCGATGATTTCTACTAGAGGGATAATTAGTTGGATTGTTTTCTCAAACTTTGGTGGATAAATTATATTTGGCTCCTTGGGAGTAGGGAAGGAATCGACTTTAGGTCAACTAGTATTGAGGGATCTAATAACCAAATAGAAGGTAAAGAAATTGGGTAGAGATACTAAATTTTTTGGAATCATAGGAAATCCAATAGGTCACAACCAAGGACCAATTTTGCATAATCATGCATTAAGAGATATAGGACCAATTTTTCCCCATCTGTCTATTACAAACTAATGATATCATGAAATGGAACTTCATGTTTTCTCGTAGTTGGAAAGTACAAAGTTACTAACATGAAAAAAATTAATTTTCTCTTAGAAACACCAAGAAATTTTGTTTTAAGTACCTTTCTAAGCCTATATTGGCATAAAGGGGCTAGATTTAATCTCCTACATTGTAAGAGATATTAATGACACTTATAATCCATCTGCTATATCAATTTCACCCAAATTGTCATCCATGTTTATGCTAATGTCTCTATAACATCTCTCATGTGAAAGAAAGGGTGAATTTATGAGAGTACCCACTATATTTGTTTTGGGTTACTTGGTCATCGCTTTTATTAAGAACATAACAATTGGTATTTAGTAAAAAGTGGGAGTTATATGCTACATGGGTCCATAAGGAAATAACACAGTGGTGATCCAAATACAACAATTATAATCATGATATGGAAAGATAAAACTTCTATGTTCAATGCGTACTATGTATGCAATGAAAGCCATGATGCTAATATTATATTCATTTCATGTTTTTCTTGAAGGGATGGCCTATCATTTGAAGTGCAAATGACACATTCAAGTTATGGTCATTTTTATGTGCAACCAATGGTTATAATCTAGTTAGAAAATTCTACTTGATATGGATGCATGCCATATATTATGTGGGCTTGTGAGGACTACACTAAACATTTTTGCATTAGAACAAAATCCACTGGCCTTCAAACAAACATTAGTGCTTGATTATTTTTCATTTCTATATATATATCCATTGTTGGATTTTGAAAATATGTGCTACAATGGTTTGAAAAAATGGTGATCCATGTGGATATCGGTGGCCACCCACCTTTTTCAACTGGCTCAAAACAATTTTCTGACAATTTTGGCAATTTACTATTTTTAGCAATTTTAACTTCTGGGGCCATTTTGAGGGCCTAAATGAAGGTTTTTCAGGATAGGGATTCTCAATGATATTCAAAGGAATTATTGAGCCCCCAAAATGAATCTCCTCAATGATACCTTTCAAACGAGCTATCACACACCTAAAATGGAGTTCGTATGCAAAAGTTACGACCTCGGGAAGTTAATGTACTAACTTACCCAAACGAGGCCCACATGACTTTTGGCGCTTCATCTCCTAGGGTTAGGTTTTTGGATGTCTAGGGTTTTTGCCATTATTTCTAATTGTAAAAATGCCTTCAAAGCCTCATTATAATCATATTCTTGCGAATGAGCACAACCGTTACATCTATTCTCAGAGATAAGCCACCACCATTCCAACAAACTTGTTTCCGCTACATTTTACAGTTTCAACTTATTTCCTTATTGAATAGAAAACCGGTTTTACTATATCTCTGTTATTTTGTGTTAAGCACCTATTAATAATATGTAGTCATTTCATTTTTCTCATAAAATCCAGGTCAGTGGTATTAGAGCGGTCTGCTCCTTGTCATCTTAATGCATGTCCCTAACGAGGTCGGAGTACAAAGAGTTAGGTCTCAAGCTTGTTTCTCTTGAGGAAAAAATCTCTCGCACACCCAAGCGACCTCTCATGGAAAGAGAAAAGAAATATGATGGGACATGAGATCCCTTCAAACTGTTGATTTAGGAATCCCTCACACAAAAAAGGAACGAGATGATGGATAGTTTCGCGCAAATCCTTCAGCGACTACCAACAGGCGACACATCTTCTTCGAGTGGAGGCGCCACCCCCTTCAAGGTACAAATAAACTTTGATATTACTATATTTGAAGGTAAAATAGATGTAGATGCTGTAGAAAAGTGGTTGAATCTACTAGAAGGGTATTTTTCTGTCCATAACTTTTCGAATAGAAAAAATATTACTTTTGTGCTCCTCAAAGCCATTCCCCATGTCAAATATTGGTGGGAAACTTTCTGTGAGCAAAAGGAAACAGAGGAATCCTCATTATTTATAGTCACAACCACCTGGGATTCCTTCAAGGATGATATTAAGGAACAATACTACCCTGTCGGAAGTTATGACGACTTGTATACAAAATGGACCACATTGCGGAAAGAAAGAGACCAAGAAGTGCCAGATTTCACGAATATCTTTCATACCTTGCGCACCAAGCTGGGTATCAAATATTTGGAGTGACATCTGGTGCTCAAGTATTGCGATGCTCTGCATATATACATCCAGACTGAAATTGAATTTTTGTACATCTCATCCTTAGGTGTAACTTACCAATATGCCATCAAAATCGAGTAGAAGCTCAAACAAAATACATGACAATTTGGGCCTGGGAACCCCTCACAACAAAAGCCAGGAAAGGGTGGCCCCAACCCATAGAACAAAGGACAGAGAAAATATGAACAATATCAGGACAACCAGTCCAAGCCACAAGCAAAGAAGGACATCGGAAAGACAAAAAAAGATACTGGGAAGTGGTGCGACTTCCATAAGAGCCCTTGGCATAACATTGTTGACTACCGCTCAAAGCAGTCACTGGTGGCTGAAGTGAAAGCCTTGGAATCAGATGTGGGTTCAGACTCTGAGATAGAACTAGAAAGGGGAAGATGGATCATTGACGCAGAACCCAGTGCCATCGTTGCTACCACCAAGCTCCAGCCTGGTGAACCAGACAAGCCAGAAGAAGGAGAACGCCTCTTCCATTCACATATGTGGGTAAAAGGCATGCCCCTGCACTTCATCGTGGATAGCGATAGCTAGAAGAAACTCATCCCAATAGAGGTCATCAAGCAGTTGGCCCTGCCGACAACACCACACCGACAACCCTACACCATTGGATGGCTCTGCCAAGGAAGCGATCTTTGCGTCAGCCAACGGTGTCGACTGTCGTACGACATCAAGCCCTTCAAAGACGAGGTATTGTGTGATGTTTCTCCTCTCAAAGTTTGTGATGTTCTTTTGGGACAACCTTATTTATGGAAACATCATGCTGTATATGAGTCTAGGCCTCATAGTGTTATTATTACTTTGAACAGGAAATTGTACAGGATACCTGAGGCAGTCCCAACTAGTGCTATTTCCTTGATCTCTGCTAAGAAATGTAGGAAGGTCATCTCTCAGATGGGGAATTTTGTCTTCTTCATGATTCTCTCTCAGAATATGTGAAAGATCACAACCACATCCAGGGTCTCTGCGACCAACCTCTCCACACAACAAAAGAAAGTAGATAAGGTCGTGGAAGAATACTCAAATATATTCTCCTCACCTACCGGGGCACCTTTGCACTGCTAGGTCAAGCACCCCATCGATATGAGCCCCGATGCACCACTTCCCAATGGGACAGTCTATCGCTCCTCTCTGTTAGAGAATGAGGATATCACGCGACAGATCCAAGAACTTCTCCACAAGGGGCACATCCATCCCATCTCATCGCCTTGCAGGAGCCCAATCATGCTGGTATAGAAGAAAGATGGAACCTGGCGACTCTGCATTGATTACCGGGATTTGAATAAAATCACAGTCAGAAGCTGATACCCGATTCCCTGAATCAATGACCTCCTTGATCAACTCATGGGGGCCAAATACTTCAGTAATATTTATCTGAAGTCTAGCTACCACTAGGTCCTGATAGAATAGACAGATGTATGGAAAACCTCCTTCAAGTCAAAGGAAGGCCTTTTTGAATGGTTGGTCATGCCCTTTGGTTTGAAAAATGCTCCAACCACTTTCATGAGGATGATGGATGATATCCTGTGACCATTCACCAATACTTTTGTAGTGGTGTATCTGGATGACATTGTCATTTAAAACAAGACTTGGGCCGAACACTTGCATCATATTCAATAGGTTCTGCACACCCTACGGTAGCAAAAGCTATATGCCAACTTGGAAAAATGATCCTTTGGCATGGACAGGGTCCATTACTTGGGCTACATAATTAATAAACATGGAATACATGTGGATCCAGCCAATATCCAAGTCATCTGTGACTGGCCAGCCCCAACCACACTCACTAAGATTTAGAGCTTCTTAGGCCTTGCCAATTTCTACCACAGATTCGTGTTGGGATTCTCCCATATTGCATGGGCCCTTAGCCAAAAAACCAGGGGTGGTGGTAAGGCACAATTTGCATGGGGCCGGTCCCAAAAACAAACATTCAACGATTTGAAGCAGCACTTGTGCTCAACCCCAGTAATTTCACTACTAGACTTGCAACAACCCTTTGAGATCGAAACAAATGCTTTAGACTATGCGGTGGGTGCTGTTCTCACTCAGCACAGCCACCCAGTGGCCTATCATAGTGAGACACTATTAGATGCTGTCTGTAAGTACCCTACTTAAGAAAAGGAAATGTAATCCATTATGCAAGCCTACCTCCAGTGGAGACATTACATTCTTGGGAAGGAGACAGTCATACACACTGATCATAAGCCACTATAGTTCATGCAGACATAAGGAAAATTGCAGAATGATTTCCATCAAAAGTGGTCCACATACTTGCAACAATTCTACCTCAACATCAAGTATAAAACATGAATCACCAATCGTGTCACTAATTGCCTCAGCAAACCGCTAGTCGCGACACTCACTAGGGTGCTAGATTCCTGTGGCCATGAGACCTCTGGATGGCCCCAACTCTATGAGACAGACCCGAACTTCGCCACCACCTACCAAATGTTGGGTGCAAACAAAACTATTGATAATTTCCATCTTCAGGATGGGTTGTTGTGTCGTCTGGGCCATATATGTGTTCCATCAAGAGAGTGAGCAAAGCTGATCTAGGAAGCCCACTACAGTTGGGTGGCAGGACACTTCGCCATAAAAAATACAATGATGATGCTACAAAAACATTTCTACTGGACGAAACTTCGACAGGAGGTCAACAAGTATATTAGGTCCTGCACTGCCTATGCTATTGCCAAACTGACCACTAAGAAATAGGGCCTGTACACCCCTCTTCCTACTCCTGAAAGGCCATGGGAATCCATCTCAATGGACTACATGTCGGGCTTCCCATCCACCAAGTGGGGAAATGACTGTGTTTTTGTGGTTGTTGATCGCTTTTCTAAGATGGCGATTCTGGTTTCCTGTAAGAAGAACATCACAGAAGAGGCCACTACCAATCTCTTATTTGAATGAGTTTAGGTACATTTTGGAATCCCACAAACCATTGTATCAGATTGGGAAAATCGATCTCTCATCACATTTTGGTCAAGCCTCTGGTCACTGCTGGACACCAAGCTCACCAAATCCACGACCTTCCACCCCCAGACAGATGGCCAAACTGAGGTCGTCAATCAAATGATTGTGCATATCCTTCACATGTATAATTCAAAGCACCCTCACACATGGGATGAGATCCTTCCCTATGTCCAACATAGCTACAACTGATCTCTGCATAGCTCAACCGACCACAGGCCCTTTCAGTTGGGGTTGGGATTCCAACCATTGGGTCCCATAGATGTTTCACTTCCCCATGTGGTCACCTCGACCGACTCATCTCCTGCTCCAAATGAAGTTGACAAAGCCACCCAGTTCATTGAGTAGATCCAACACATCCGCCAACAGGTTCAAGATATCCTACAAAATTCTAATGACAAGTACAAGCAATGCCATGATCAACATCGGGTGCCACATAAGTTTCAGGTGGGTGACAAAGTTTGGTTGCACTTGCAGAAATAACACCTTATAGGACCCTATAGAAAGCTTCACCCACTCCATTATGGGTCGTACACCATCACCAAGGCCGTGGGAGATAATGATTTTGAGCTCAACATTCCTCCTTTCCTTGGCTTGGACCCAGTGTTCAACGTGGATCTCCTTCGCCCTTATTTCCCACCATTATTGGACACCTCAGACGTAACAGAGCAGCTGAAACCAACAGAGCTCAACCCAAACTACATACAACAGGCATCCATCGATCATATTGTAGACACACATATCAAGGGCACTCGACAAAAAAGGATCCATCTTTATTGATTCGTCAAAGAAGGGCAGTTCCTGCACGAAGGCAAGTGGCTCATCCGAGGCCAAATTCAATAGAAATTTCCTCATTTGATGGGGGAACTCAACGAAATAGAGACCATTTCTTCCTAAGGAGGGAGGATTTATCCAGGTGGATATTGGTGGCCACCCACCTTTTCCAACTGGCTCAAAACAGTTTTCTGACAATTTTGGCAATTTACTATTTTTAACAGTTTTAACTTCCGGGGCCATTTTGAGGGCCTAAATGAAGGTTTTTCAGGATCGAGATTCTCAATAATAGCCAAAGGAATGATTGGGCCCCCAAAATGAATCTCCTCGATGATACCTTTCCAATGGGCTATCACATGCCTAAAACGAAGATCGTATGCAAAAGTTACGACCCCAGGAAGTTGATGTACTAACTTACCCAAATGGGGCCCACATGACTTTTGGCGCTTCATCTCCTAGGGTTAGGATTTTGGATGTCTAGGGTTTTTGGCATTCTTTCTTATTGTAAAAATTCCTTCAAAGCCTCATTGTAATCATCTTCTTGCGAATGAGCGCAACCGTCACATCTCTTCTCAGAGATAAGCCGCCACCATTCCAACAAGCTTGTTTCCGCTGCATTTTACAGTTTCAGCTTATTTCCTTATTGAATAGAAAATCAGTTTTACTGTATCTCTGTTATTTTGTGTTAAGCACCTATTAATAATCTATAGTCATTTCTTTCTATTCATAAAATCCAGATCAAATGGTAGGAAAAGCTTGTTGTCACTTGTGAAATTGTTGTTCCACTTATTTGTCTTGCAGTTTCCACTAAGAGTTTCACTTTCTAAGACACCATATGAGTGTTGAACGATATGACTATGAAGATTTGACATTCTTACTAAATATCATGATAAGGTGATGCAATCAACAATAATAACTCTCTAAAATTCAATCCTAGTGAGACATTAGATTCCTCACGAACAATAGATATTATATGTAAATAATCACCAAGAACATCGACAAATTCTGAAGGCCTTCACCTTGATTTACTAAACTAGACTTCTTTTCAAGTCCCAAGTTATAAAAATAAAATAAAAAATGGAGGTCTCTCTCTCTTTCAAGTTATGAAAATCATGTGATACTAGTATGAATTAATATTTGTAGAGAGGGTGCATATTCAAGAAGAGGAGATTTTGTTTATCTATTAAATTGTGCCAATGCTAAAGAATACCAATGTCTTTCTGTCAAAATGAATTTTTAACTCCTTGGATCAATGATTATTGCTGACATTTGGGTTTATATAGACAGTCTAATATTGGGTAGAATCTTAAAATATATGGGTGTTGTAAATCATTTGGTTCACATGCAATTGGAGGAAGAAAAACTGAAGTAGTGAAGAAGGTAGGTGGGAGGAATTTTACAATGTTTTGGATGAGATGGTGTCCAAGGGCTACAATACTAATGTTGTAACATTTAATACATTAATGGATGGTCTTTGCAAGAATTAATAAACATTGAGGAGGCCAATAGGGTTCTTGATAAGGTGGTTAAGCATGAATGTTCTTTGGACTTTATCACTTAACAACATTATTATTCATGCTCTTCATAATGCAAGGAACTTACTATAATAATTTCAACTTTTGATGAGCTATCAAAGATAATTTTTACTCTTGATATGACCTAACATACATATATTTATTTAAAAATAAATAAATAATTGAGATAGCTTGTTCCCCTTCTAAAGGAGATAGCTTAAGGGGTTGATCATTCAATAGACGGTTATCTCTCTTACTCTAATCTCATATTTGATGTCTTATGTGGGTGCAAGAAGTTTATGGATGTGTTTTTGTGTCTTTTTTGATAATTTTATATGGTTGTTACATATATATCAGATCTGTCCTTGACTGATAACACTTGTTATTTGGTGGTTTTGTCACATCTTCTTTATTGATTTTCAAGTTCTATTTGTTGCCTAGACTCCATAGTCCAAGCACAAGGCACCAGGTCTTGCTTGGATTCTCATGTTATATCTTAAAAGAAAAAGAGATTACCAATCTACAGATTTGGTTCCCACAAAACAAGAATTGGCACCCCAAGAGAATTATTGAGCCCACATATCAAGTTTGACTAAGTTAACCTTAATCACACCTTTTAATACAATAAAAGTATAAATAATATGACTCTAGCCATGATTACAATTAGTAATAACGAATACATGAGCCATGAACACATGTAGAGATAATAGTGTAATAAATCCAATAGTGTTAGACTACCCCTTATGTTAGACTACCCCACTATTAGGGAATTCATGAGCTAAAAATAATCATTTGATGGGTGACCATCTGAATATGAAGGAACTTACCTTAACATATAATTGACAACAACCTTAGACTACAACATCCTTCTCAACCATGACGACATACATGCTACTCATGTCATCATCTCTATCATTTTTGGTGATGCATTCCCCCATGAGGCCTACATCATCACTATTGACCAACTCACATTAGGTAAACACTACCCCGATTCCCCTTCATCTTATTATTCTAATTAACCATATTCACCTCTAAACAATTTAATAGGTGAATTCTATGTCAAAAACATCTACACTAAGCAATTTCTATCACTAGCCTTTCCTTCACCAACACCTTCCCTAGTGATAAATGATCTAAATTGGATCCATGAAAAATATTGGTTATCGGTTCAGATGTTGTAAGGCTCAATACACAAATAATTCTAGTGGTAGAAGCAAGGATCATGACTATTGACAATGTAAGAGATGGGGTTGATGGAATGAAGGGCCCCATTCTATGTCAGCTGGTGTCATACAAGTTTGGAACTCTTGAAACCCACAAACAAACAAGCATGTAAAATTTAAATCCAAACTTGAACAATTCAATCTCTTAAATTTCGTGTTTACCAATGCCTTCAAATCGCTAGGATGATATCCATGGAGCCACAAATTGATACAGAAATTGTATGTCAAGGCCAATAGAATCAAGGAGTATTGAATCAACATATACCAAGACTAAGAGAAGCTGAAATTATCATTAAGTGTATAATAAAATTACATTCACAGATATATACAAGCCATAGAAATAGCCTTGTATATATTATCAGATGAAACAATAACCATAATGTCAATGCATTATATGAATCATTACATGTTCATCTATATAATGTACATCTAACTATCTTATAAAATTATTACACATCGTCAATTTGTTTTAGTCTTCTTTTGTGTTTTCCAGTTCTTAAGTACTTCATCCATCTCCATGTCTTCGTTTACTGGGTGGTCTTCAACAACTGATGTTGCTTCAATATTTTCACACTGAGCATGTCTGGTATTGTACCCATGGTGTGGAGGCTGTTGTGAGGGGCCATCACCTACAAAAACAAAAAATATTAAATTTATATGGCTAGTTTTTAACTATCATTGAAGTAGTTCATTAATATTAAAAAAAAACTATGCAATATAATTATTTACCTAGTCCACTAGTCGACACCATTGGAATGGCTACCTTGTTCACCTAATCTTCAGGTCGAGGAGGCTCAACTATGACATTCTCTACCATTGAAACGAAAAAATTTATAAGTATGAAATTATTAAGTATATGATTAATACACATCCATTTTACCATCGTGGGCCTTAGTCACATGAACATCTTGGGGTTGCACCCCACTGGGATGGGGTTGCTGGGGAGCACCATGATCTTCTATCCGCACTACACTATCAATTCTTTGTTGTCCATTACTAATGGTTTTGTTGATAATGCTTCTCCCCTGATTAAAACAAAGTAAGACATTAAATTATGGATGATATCAAACATTTACATATTTTATAAGTAATGAAAGGTTAATGTGGATTGATTTTTATTTACCTTATCCTGCAAAATGGATCTTGGGGTATGCCCCATGATTTTCCTATGATCAACCACGAATTTATAGTTGTAATTGTAACCAAGTTGGAGGTATTCCTCTGTAGTTTCAGTTCCGAAGTCGTTTCCTTGCATTGCATAAGAGTATGTTTTTTTAATGTTTTTGGCTGCAATTACCTGAAATTTTTAATGAGATACAAATAATATTCTTAATATGTTTGGGTACTTACAATTCGTGACTATAACCTCGAGTAGCCTCCCTAGCCTATATTGTGTTGGCCATGTTTGACAATCCTTGCTTTGGTTTCCTTCAAAGTGTCAGGAAACCTACCATCAAAATTTTCAAGTATGTTATATATAACCACACTTTTATTTAGATCTAAAGAAAATTAAAGCTGGTATTGAAATCAAAGTATTGTAATTTACCTTGGGGTACCAGTTATTTTTTCTCCTGATTTTTTCAATATATTTTCTTTTGCATCATCAATGATCACCTTCCACTCCCTCTCTGGAATTGAGGGAGGATGCTCATACCTAGGATTTCCTGCCAAGATTCGTCTATAAAAATCCTGCGTATATTTTAAATATTCACCCCCTGCAAAGGTGGCCTCTTTTTTATTGAACATGTCTACTCCAAAGAGGCCTTTGAGATAATCAATAAGTTCTTTTTTGAGGTTGGAATTCTGACAATTCCACCTCGTGCATAAGGTTGTCCCAAAAATCAACAAGGCCTTACTCTCTAGGTTCCTATAAAAATGGTCGTTTCCTACACACAAAAGATATGATCATTAATTTAAAAATAATAATCTAGATGATTTTTGTATGAGATGGACAACATGAAACAATTAAGATATGAAAAACTACCTGGTACTCTTATTTGTTTTAATGGAAGTCCGCTATCGTCGACCAAAAATGTGCACGGAAGGGTCCCCGTGCTTGTCACGCGTCTATCTTCAGGAAATGCAACCATTTCAACCACATCATCAACCTCATCTCTGTCACCATCTCTAGAGTTTGATTGATGTGTGGATGTATGGCGGTGCATTTCATGGCTCCTATCTAAATTAGGTGTGGAATATGGAGAAGTAAATAGTACTCTAGAAGCTGTATGAACACCCACATCAGGACGTGGCATCTTTGCAGCGCCACTACTACCAACACCAGGTGGAACAGGCTCCAAAAATCTCTTTATAAAAAAGAAAATGTTTTTATGTGAGATAATGTAAAAGTTAAAGAAAAAAGTTTCATAATTGAACATATGAGTAGATTAGAAAAAACACTTTAAATTATGGTTGTTACCTTATATGTGTTAAGTTGTGACATAAGGAGATTGATCTTTTCTAGGACGTTGAGAGTTTGATCTGGACGATCTAATAAGATAGCAAGTTCCTTGTTTGCTTTAATGATATTTTTTATTTATTAATACCATTGGATCATGGGATGAATAAAAACCCTCCTCATCGGCAGAATCATGATCAACAAGGCATGCTAACTACATATAATTTCAACAAAAACAATGTCAATAAAATAATATAAGCAAATAATAAAATTCACGTAAAATGATAGTTGAATTTGATAATCATTTACATGTTCTGCGGCTGGCCCCTTTCCACGATCATCCTGCCACATTATAATATAATTAGAACCCCCAAATATTTAAAAAATTGTTAATGATAACAAAAAAACTGATTGTCACCCAAATAAATCAACCTCCCACATTATTATAAAACTAGGACCGTGAAATATTTAAAACAATGTTAAAGATAAAAAAAATATAATGCAATACGTAGAGGTTGCTTAAAGAGGTGTTGCATAAGTACCCACACATTATTAGTCGATGTTTCTTGATTGCGACGCTGCAACCTCTCAGCCCGCAGGTCGAAAGGTCGGCGTGCACACAGGATCTTCCTTTCCACCGGCCCAAAGAACTCTGACGGCTCTTCTATTTCCCTATCGGGAAATCTGCACCCACAACAAAACTCTCACGGGATCCCTTCTTTATACTTGGGAGATCATATTTCGCAACTTCGCGAATCCAATGGTCGAGCGTTGGTTTTTCGAATCCCCGAAACCCGACAACAATCAACACTAACCTTTCCTTTACCCTTTTGGGATTTTCCTTATCGCGATTTCGACGATCACGACGTCGAGTAACTTACTTCCCCGACTCCCGAATCTCGATTTGCCAAAACTCTGGCACACGCGTGAGTTTGACTTTTCAACGATCCTTTCGCCCCGTCGGCACTTCGGACTTCGCGATATCGTGAATCCTAATGCAAAGTTTTTTGGGACTTCACTTTCCATGAAACCTGAAATAGCATGCCACCTGTTCACTCGCCGACTCCTCCGTTGCCCACACTATCCTTTGGCTGTCGGGATATCGCATTTTGAAATATCACGATTCCTGCTGTAATGTTTACAGAATTTCAATCCACAAAACCCCGATATGGAATTCACGAGTAAATCTGACGGCCCTTGTGGCTCGGATCTACGGTCCTGCCCCTCCTGAGCTTAGAACCTTTAGGGAATACTTCGCCGTATCTCCCCTGCTTCTTCTTGAGATCTAACGGCTCACAGAAGTTCGCAAATTCTCTTCAGAGAATTTTGACCGTTCGTTCCTCCTTGACGATTTCTGCGAACGACCAAGTGTTTCTCCACGAGAACTTGTCCACCTGCACGCAAACTTGCAACGCCTGCTAAACACTCCTCGGTACAAGCTTCCTGTGCTTTTCCTTGGTGATTACTCGAAGGTCCTATACCTCCTAATCTTCCTTACAACTCTGAGTCTTAGAGAAGACTCTTGCGCAGTCCTTGCGGCAACTTTCAGACACTTCCAAGTGCTGAACTTCCTTCGACTCTACGCGCACCTGCAACAACAGTCTCTCAATGCTTCACTCAGGTCCACAACCCTAAGACTTCACTCGGCCTGCGCACTCCTTGCACGACTCCTGTGCCCAATTTCACTTCTATAGGAATGAGAACAAAAACTAAACTACCTGAGCCTTTTGTCAACGCACTCCTTGCGGACACTTCAATTGCACTCCTTGTAGGAAGTCTTGCTCAGATAGAGAAACAATTGAAACTCATTCCTTCTTCCTTTCAGACTTCAAACTCAAAGCATGAAATCATATACACAACATGTAAAGCAAATGTATAACATGAAGCAAACATTCATGAGCATATCATTCAACATCCATACACAGAGAACAAACACAAAACCATGAATTTGAATCAACCTCTTTGTATTAATCCAAATATCTGTACATGGGTGTTCTTACACAGCTCTCTACTTGCTCTTGCTCTTCTAAACAATGCTGCTCCATCTATGTTACAATACACAATGAGGGTGTCTATATACCGTTTCCCTCTTTCCTTCTAAAACTGTCTAATCTAGAATTAAATTCTATCTACCTGCATTAACTTTCATAAATGCCTTCTACCTACTAAGGACGAGATCAATCGCTCAAGGTCCGTTTACATTATACAAGTGCACTTCTTCTTAATGGATTCATTTAAGATTGTTCATCAACTTCAAGGTGATTTCAAAATTTGTGTTGGGTGGTTGTCCAGCTGTCTTTTTCTTCCGCGTTGGCTCGCTTGATGCTGGCGATGCTCCTGCATCATACTCCCTCGCTTGAAAAATTTCATGGGCTCCTGTCCATGAGCTCGTGCACGATGTGTCCATGTTTCTGGATCTCCACTTTTCTCTCCCAGTTGGCATCTTCAACTGGATGGTCCTTCCATTTGACCAGATACTCAAAGTATTCTTTCCTTCTGGTCTTCTTACAAATTCATTTGTCCAGTATGCGCTCCATCTGTGGCTTCTCTGCAACTGGCATCTGCTTTCACCACTGAACCTCTGGCTACTCATTTCCAGTCCCTATTTCCTCAGACTTATATGGGTACAAATCCCATATATTGAATATTGGAGAAATTTTGATCCCATTGGGTAATTCAATCTCGTAAGCATTCACCCCAAATTTCTTCAAGACCCTACACGACCTGATTTTCTTCATCTTTAATTTATTATATGTTCCTCTCAGGAACCTTTCTTTCCTTAAATGTGCCAGAATCAGGTCACCAACCTTAAACTGAAGTTGTCTTTTATGATGATCGGCTCTGCGCTTATACTCCTGACTTGAATTCTGTAGTCGCTCCTTCACCTGGCTATGAAGTTCTTTCATCGCCTCTGCGAATTCTTCTGCACTAGAACTCCTAGTCGCAGTCTGCTCTAAATCTCTCATTTCAGAAATTCCTCTCAATTGCATGCCATAGACAACCTGAAATGGACTCTGCCCCGCGCTCCTACTAACTGAGTCGTTATAAGCAAATTCTGCCTGTGGTAATATGTTGTCCCACTGGCTGTGGTTCTCTGTCACCAAGCTCCTCAGTAATTCTCCCAGACTTCTGTTCACTACTTCTGTCTGTCCATCCGTCTGAGGATGATAAGCTAAACTAAATGACAAGTTAGTTCCCAGATTCTTCCATAAGGTCTTCCAAAAATGCCCTATGAATTTTGTGTCTCGATCCGAAACTATACTCCTTGGTAAGCCATGAAGTCGAACGACCTCTTTGAAAAACAAATTCGCAATGTGAGTTGCGTCACTGGTCTTCTGACATGGAATGAAGTGTGCCATATTGGAAAATATATCCACTACCACAAATATTGAATCAACACCTCTTTGTGTTCTTGGCAACCCCAATACAAAATCCATGCTGATTGCATCCCACGACCTTTCAGGTATGGGCAATGGTTGATAGAACCCCGCATTCTTCTTCCTTCCCTTTGAATGCTGGCAAATTCTGCATCTGTCCACAAATCGCTTGACATCTGCTCACATTCCCGACCAAAAATATGACTCATTCAACTTTGCGAACGTCTTTTCATGACCAAAGTGCCCTGCCAATCCTCCACTGTGTTTCTCCTTCAGCAAGTTCTCCCTCATGGAGCATTTCGGAATACACAACTGATTACCCTTGAACAACAATCCTTCTTGGATCATGTACTCTACCCATTGGCTTCTATCCCCGAGAATTGGATTCTCAGCTGCTTCATATGCTTCCTTAAAACCCTGATCTTCTGCGTACATGTCCCTGAGGTCATCAAAACCCAACGTTTTGACTCTGAACTCCTGCAATAGCAAACACTTCCTGCTCAAAGCATCAACAACTTTGTTAGTAGTACTAGAAATATGTTTAATCACAAATGTGAAATTCTACATGTACTCAACCCATTTAACATGTTTCTGATTCAACTTTTCCTGTTGAGTCACAAACTGCAATGCATGATTGTCACTGTATAAGACAAACTCTTTCGGGATCAAGTAATGCCTCCATTTCTTCAATGCCTATATGATAGCATAAAACTGCTTATCATAAGTGGAGTATTTCAATTTCGCTTCATTCAACTTCTCGCTGAAGTATTCTATTGACCTGTCTTCTTGACTCAAGACTGCCCCGATTGCAAATCCACTTGCATTGCATTTCACTTGAAATGTCTTTCAAAAATCCGGTAACACCAGAACCGGTTGTTCCGTGATCTTCCTCTTCAACAGATTAAAAATTTTCTCAGCCTCTTCTATCTAATGAAAAGACTTGTGTCTTTTCTTCATTGTATCCATCATTGCTACGCTAATTCCACTGATATTCCTAATGAACTTTCGGTAGAAACTAGCCAATCCGTGAAAACTTCTCACCTCAAATATACTCTTCGGTGATGGCCAATTTTTAATTACCTCCACCTTATCTGGATCCATCCTCAACTCATCTACATAAATAATAAATCCCAAGTAAATGAGCTCTGTCTTCATGAATGAGGATTTCTTCATGTTTATCAACAACTTCTCCTGCTGTAGTTTCTGCATCACTGTAGACAAATGCTTCAGATGCTCTGCCACTGTTTTACTGAAAACCAGTGTGTCATCCAAATACACAATGACAATTTTTCCAATGAACTCCCTCAGGATTTCGTTCATTAACCTCATGAAGGTACTCGGTGCATTTGTTAAGACAAATGACATAACAAGCCATTCATACAACCCTTCGTTAGTTTTGAATGCCGTCTTCCATTCATCACCTTCTCTCATGCGAATTTGATGATAACCGCTTTTCAAATCAATCTTTGAAAAGTACTTTGCTCCACTCAAGCAATCCATCAGGTCATCCATCCTTGGCAATGGAAATCTGTACCTGATAGTTATCTTATTAATCACCCTCGAGTCAGTACACATCCTCCAACCTCCGTCTTTCTTTGGACTGAGTACTGTTGGAACAACACACGGACTCAAGCTTTCTCTGACTAAACATTTGTCCATCAAATCCTGGACTTGTCTTTTGACCTCTTCATTTTCTTGCAGTGTCAATCTGTACGTGGCTTTGTTTGGAAAACAGGCTCCTGGTATGAGATCAATATGATGACTCACACTTCTGATCGGTGGCAATGAACGAGGTAATTCGTCCACTACTATGTCAGCGAACTCTTCCAGTAGTTCCTGAACTTCTTCTGGTAAATCATCCACCCTTGTGCTAGTCAAAACAATCTTCGGTTTTATGACCACAATAAACTGTGGATCCTCCTTCTTCTTAACCTCTGTAAGAAGCTCCTTCCCACTCATGAGAAGTACTGTGTTGCTTACTTCTGGTTTCACCTCCTTATCCTTAATTGGAAGCAACATGTGTGTCCTCCCATTCTTCTCTAGGGTGTATGTGTTCATTTTCCCATCATGAATCACATTCCTGTCATATTTCCATGGTCTACCGAGCAATAGATGAAAAACATCCATAGGACTAACATCACATAATATCTTATCATTATATCCTCCTATCTTAAATTCAACTAAACATTGTTTAGTGATAGTTACCTGGTGTCCTTTTTGTAGCCATGAAATTTTGTATGGGCTTGGGTGATCAATCGTCTCCAGCTCTAGCTTCTCTACCATCTCTGTAGAAACAAGATTATCCATGCTACCACTATCTATAATGACCTTTCATACCCTGTCCTTGGTCTTGCAAGCAGTCCTGAAAAGTATGGTCCTTTGGACTGAACTTTCCACCTCTTTCTTTGGTGTCAAAAGAGATTTTTGCATCATTAGCGATCTTTCGCATTCAACATCTTCTACCTCAACATCCTGCCTTTTCACTTCAGCGATGTGAGTTTCTCCAATATCCTTCTTTTTATCTGGACACTCGTAAGACTTGTGCCCATTCTTTCCACATGTGAAGCAGGTTATTACTCCACCTCTTCCTCTTCCTCTACCTCTAGTATGAGGAAAAGTGTTATTATTAGCATAATCTCCTCTATGCTCAGTATGCTGTCCTCTCTGTTCAACATATTTCCCTCGCTGTGAACTTCCACCTCTCTCAGTTCGAGTCTGAGGTTTCTTCCAGTCTTCCTTGGGCTTCTGATTTTTGTCCTGGGCAACTGATTTGCCTCTGGGATGACTTCTTCCTTGGCCTCTCTGAATCTGCTTTCAACTTAGCTTCTCTTCTGCTTTTAGATCCATCTGATAAGAATATTCCACCGTTCATATGGTTACCATGCTCATCTCATCCTGGATATCATATCTCAGGCCATTCATGTATCTGGAAACTTTTTCATCATCACTCTCCCGATGACCTGCCCTAATGTTTAGTTTGTAGAATTCCTCAGTGTATTCTTTCACTGTCATCAGCTTCTGTCTCAGGTTCTACATCCTCCTGAATAGAGTAATTTGGTAGTCTCTGGGGATGAATTTCTCCTTCATCTTCGCAATCATTCTATCTCAACTCTTGATCTTTTGCTTGCCTTTGCAGCGTCTGTCAGCTTGTAGTTCATCCCACCATAATGTTGCATGTCCTTTCAATCTTGTGACAGCATGCTTTACCTTCTTGTCCTCCTCGACATCTTCATAGTCAAAGTATGTGTCTAGAGCTCTAATCCAGTCTAGAAGCTCCTCTGCATCCAAGTTTCCCTCGTAAACTGGAATGTCCATTTTCTCTCTTGCACCCATCCTTGCAATAGATCTGATCAGATGTTCATTTGATGCATCTTCAGTTGCAAATTCTTCTTCATGTTCAGCCTCAACTTCACTCTCGGAATCACTAAGATCCCCAGCATTGACTGTACGCCTTTGTGCTGTCTCCATGTCTTCGAGTCTAGCTCGTAGATCGCACATCTCTCTCTACATAGTTGGATCTGTCATCTGCCTGCCTCTTCTTCTCGACATTTCCCTCTCCTCTAGTGGATCGGGTGTTTGCCTGTCCCTTCTCCTTGGCGGCATGGTGAATTATCCTTCTCTACTACAGAAAGCAAAGAACCTTTCTGTTCTCTGATACCACACTGATTGCGACGCCACAACCTCTCAGCCCGCAGGTCGAAAGGTCAGCGTGCACACAAGATCTTCCTTTCCACCGGCCTGAAGAACTATGGCGGCTCTTCTATTTCCCTATCAGGAAATATACACCCACAACAAAACTCTCACGGGATCCCCTCTTTATACTTGGGAGATTGGATTTCGCAACTTCTCGAATCCAATGGTCGAGCGTTGGTTTTTCGAATCCCCGAAACCCGACAATAGTCAATGCTGACCTTTCCTTTACCCTTTCAAAATTTTCCTTATCGTGATTTTAGCGATCGCGACGTCGAGTAACTTGCTTCCCCGACTCCCGAATCTTGATTTGCCGAAACTCCAACACACACGCGAGTTTGACTTTTCAACGATCCTTTCGCCCCGTCGGCACTTCGGACTTCGCGATATCGCGAATCCTAATGCAAAGTTTTTTGGGACTTCACTTTCCACAAAACCCGAAATCGCGTGCCACTCGTTCACTCGCTGACTCCTCTGTGGCCCACACTATCCTTTGGCTGTCGGGATATCGCGATTCCTGCTACAATGTTTATGGAATTTCAATCCGCGAAACCCCGATATGGAATTCACGAGTAAATCCGACGACCCTTGTGGCTCGGATCTACAGTCCTACCCCTCCTGAGCTTAGAACCTTTAGGGAATACTTCACCATATCTCCCCTGCTTCTTATTGAGATCTAACAGCTCATGGAGGTTCGCGAATTCTCCTCAGAGAATTTCGACCATCCATTCCTCCTTAACGATTTCTGCGAATAACCAAGTGTTTCTCCACGAGAACTTGTCCACCTATACGTAATCTTGCAACACCTTCTAAACCCTCCTCGGTACAAGATTCCTGTGCTTTTCCTTGGTGATTACTTGAAGGTCCTATACCTCCTAAGCTTCCTTAAAACTCTGAGTCTTAGAGAAGACTCTTGCGCACTTCTTGCGGCAACTTTCAGACATTCCAAGTGCTGAAATTCCTTCGAATCTGCGTGCACCTGCAGTAGCAGTCTCTCAATGATTCACTCAGGTCCACAACCCTGAGACTTCACTCGGCCTGTGCACTCCTTGCACGACTCCTGTGCCCAATTTCACTTCTATAGGAATGAGAAGAAAAGCTAAACTACCTGAGCCTTTTGTCAATGCACTCCTTGCGGACACTTCAACTGCACTCCTTGCAGGAACTCTTGCTCAGATAGAGAAACAATTGAAACTCATTCCTTCTTCCTTTCATACTTCAAACTCAAAGAATGAAATCATATACACAACATGTAAAGAAAATGTATAACAGGAAGAAAACATTCATGAGCATATCATTCAACATCCATACACAGAGAACAAACACAAAACCATGAATTTGAATCAACCTCTTTGTATTAATCCAAATATATGTACATGGGTGTTCTTACACAACTCTCTGCTTGCTCTTGCTCTTCTAAACAATGCTGCTCCATCTATGTTACAAAACACAATGAGGGTGTCTATATCCCGTTTCCCTCTTTCCTTCTAAAACTGTCTAATCTAGAATTAAATTCTATCTACCTGCATTAACTTTCATAAATGCCTTCTACCTACTAAGGACGAGAGCAATCGCTCAAGGTCCATTTACATTATACAAGTGCGCTTCTTATTAATGGCTTCATTTAAGATCAGGCATCAAATTCAAGGTGATTTCAAAATTTGTGTTGGGTGGTTGTCTAGCTGTCTTTTGCTTCCACGCTGGCTCGCTTGATGCTAGCGATGCTCCTGCATCATTTCTATTCGATTCAAATGGTAATCCACTAATAATTCTTCCTCGGGAGCTATCTTTTTTATTGTGCACATGAATACCTGATTCCCTTCGTGTCCCTCATATATGCAATTCAGTTGCTTGTTTGTTGTCCTGGGTTGTGTGCTGTTTATAAACCCTACGATATTGATGAAATATTTAGGCCTTCCATCAATATAGATAGCCGTTCCCTTATTTTTATCCTTGTTTATTAGCTGTATATAATTTTTGGTGAGTACATATCTCCGCATACTTTGCATGTACTGGACCAACCGCATACAATCATTATAATTGTAACATGGTCCGATATAGTCCATCAATTCAGTTATTGTATTGTATTTTACAGTTATTCCATCCATGGAAAATATCCCCAGGCCTTGTAGGGAGGATGGTACAATATGATATGTCCTATTGTTGACAATGAAGTCAACATATATAGGAGGCAGTTCCTTAGGTACCCATTGTTTCACCATATGCTTATATTTGAGTGGCACCTCTATGTCTCATATGCTCTCATCATCATAAGAGCATGATCCTCCTTCAGCAAGAAAAAATTCCATGTGTCTACAAAATTTTCTTTTGACTTTTTCACCTCTAGTCCTTGTTTACGTATCATATCTACTAGATGCAGTCACATTTACATCTATTTGTTCTAATCTTTTCTCAGTCGACGAAGAAATATCTGACAGGTACCTGTTTGGTTGTACCTTCAGTTGCATGTGCACGTGTTGTTAGTGAGTAGTCCATCCTCATCCTAGTTCTAATTTTTGAACTCTTTTTTTTTTTTTTTTTNATTCAAAGTTCTAAATAATTTTTTTATATCTTTTGTTTTGGATGCACAATTAGAGAGTTCAATTACCAATATTAGTAGGGGCATTCATGCATGCAGTGGATTCCCAACTTAGTGAATGTATGAATCTCTAGGTGGGTGCACCTTAATTCGACTTGCTTATCCATGTAAGCAATATGAACTATGGTTAGATTTCACTCTACGGAATAGTGGTCAACCACCTAATGTAATGTGATATCCCTCTTGATTTTGGACATATTAAGGACATATTAATGTGATATCCCTAAAGTCTACTAATTCTCGCCTTCATGGAAAAATAAGAGCTCACTTTTGAAGGTGCAAAGGATAAATATCATTGCATCTAACTAAGGTTGACATAAGAGGATGTTGTACTCTAGGTCTCGTAGAAGTACTAAAAATTGGGTGTCTACAATATCAAGACCAAAAAAATAGGGATCACAATCGAATTGAGGGGTCTAGTATTAAATTTGTTGAAACCTTAAAGGGTCCAACAGGTGGGTGAAAATAAATTAACACTAAGGACATGATAGATAGGAGTTCTTATGATATAAGGGAAAATCCAGGATCAACAATTACTCATTTTATGGTGAAATCATTATGATGGATCTAAATGAATAATGGGTTTACCATAGTGGCTTTCCATTCCCCTCTCAAAGGAATGTAGGAAATATCTAAGGAGAGAGAAGGGGAAAAATCTTTTGTAAACCTAGGGGAGAAATCGTAAAAGGGAATCAATTATATGGATCATCTAGTTAGTACATGCTTAGAGAACATTCATGTAGGACATCTCAAATACATGAGATAATTAACTTTGAATGAAGGAAGAATAATATGAGGCAAGAAATAAACTAGATTGGGAGAGGGGGAGGAACGATACTAAAATATTCATGAGGAGATTCCCATTTGGTTTGAGAGATGGATCTAATATAGTGAGAAGGTAGGGGACCCTGAGTGTCAATAAGGATAAAGGTTAGTTTTAGAGTAGGTTGATCTAAAGAAATGCCTACATAATGCATCAAGAGGAAAATATCCAAGTCAGTGAGGTTAGGTAAAGAATCAGGTGAAGGGTGGTGGCTTTTGAGGTTAGAGTCAAACACTAGTGCCTGGGCACCTCTAGCGATATGGATCCTTTATATAAATTTGAGTGTAGAATAACGAGATGAAGGGTTAGCATGATAATTCTCCTTCTTTGTAGGAGATTTAGGAGCGACCTCTTCTTCTTTGGAAGAATTGGAGTTGTCTTCAAGAGAAGCCTTCTTCTTCTTGTTATTCTTGGAAGAATTTAGAATATCATGATCGGGCATCATATTCTTGTAGCTGTTAAGTTTGTCATTTTCTCACGTGACAACAATATTAAGCTTAAGAGCTCTATTATAACCCTAAATTTCACCATACATTCATACCTGGCATTGGGCCATCTTAATTACTATTTTTGCCAAAGCCATCACTTAATAGCTTTTCTAAAAAACCATATTTTTGAAGATGTACGTGCCCTATACCACTACTGCCCACATACACATGCTTTCTTCACCTCTACATTTTGTGTACGTATGCTAGCTTCACCATTATAGTCCATGTATACTCACAAAAAATTCAAAAAATAAAAAGTTGCAAGGGGATACGGGCTTTTGGGTAGTTTCCTAAGCAATTGACCGCCCATAGTCGGTCACCCAAATGAATAACTATCTTTTTGGAATATAAAAGAAGGTGTTGGGGTCCCATTCCTACAAGAAGCATGAGAGCAAAGAAACTTTGCCCATTTCAGTATTCTCCCTTGCCCCAATTATTTGCCACCACATTGTGAGTTTGAGCCAGAATTCCTTATTCCAACACTTTTTCCTCCATTGCAAAACCTTTGCCATTTCCCTAGAGAGAACTGAAGAGGAGAAAGATACGTGGAAGCAGTTGGATCTTGGTGAAGATTATCCTAGGACCGAGTTCGAGGAGAAGTTTCCGGTCTCATATTGTAAGTGACTTTGTGAGATTAATATAAAGAAGTACTTTTTCCGTCCCGCCAAATGATATCTTCAATCTTTATGATTTATTTGTATTTTGTTATGATATCTAACCCATTAATCAATATATAGAATGCATGCTTGTAGTTTCTTGTTTGTCTTTTGGTGAATGCAGGTTGGCCTTGGGAGGATATCTACAGTCGGGAAACAATGGAGCATAAAGGGATCGACACTGGACGCGGGGTTTAAAGTAAGCCTACTAGATCCCTATACTTTGCATCTTATGTATGATTGTGGGGTGCTATCGAGATAGTTGTTAAAAGTAGGAGACCTTAGACGGTTATCTCTGCCTACACTTTAGAACCCTAGTGTATTCCATAGGGGGTTTTCCCACTATAGAAAAATTGGCGACCATACTGGGGAGCCTCTAGGGTTTTTAACAGATATTTTTGGGTGCTTTAATTGGTTTAACGACCTTTTTTGAGTTTCTGTAAGTGTCTGAGTCTTTAAGGGATTCTGGTCTTGTATACCAATACTCCCTGCCTTGTCAGCTTGACTGTTGTTTTCTTTTTTTAGAAATTTATAGAGGTGTATGTGGCCTGTAGTGGGTCTGCACGTGTACATACGTGACCTACCTTTGGATAGCCTGTGTACATATGCAGGCTGCTGAAGTGTCAGTAGCGTGCCTATGTTGAGAAAATATTTTTAAAGAAGAGGTAGTCAACCTCTTCCCTGTCAGAAGTCATACTTCTCAGGGGTTTTATTGATCTATTTCTGGTCTCTATTATAGAAGTCTGTAGCTTAGGTCTGACCTCAGTTTATCTTTTCTTTATCAAATATTTCTTGTGTTTTCTTTATTAGTTTTTTTTGGATGAGTTAGTGAGTTGGTTCTGATCTGCCTTTTTGGTATTGTCAATGACTTCCTGCGATCTTCGGTGGGGCCATAAGTCATTTCTTGGCCTTGTCTTGTCTTTATTTTTCCCTTTTTTGCTTTAGAAGAAAAGAAAAGGATTCATTTTCAAAGTTTCTTGTTTTGAAGCATAAAATAATAAAAAAAATTCATTTTTTTGTTTGGTAAAAGTAGTTTAGGTTAGTTGCTTTATTTATCAAGAAAAAAGAAAGTTTTCTTAAGTTCTTTATTGAATACTTAAGACATTAAGTAGATCGTATTTGAGCGAAATCTTGTTTTAGGTTTTTCTTTTCAAAGATCTAATAAAATTAGTTACGAAAAAGTTTGGTTAAAGAATTTTCAATCGGCAAATCTTTACTTATTGAAAAAAGAAGTAATTTTGTTTCCAGCATTTGTTCTTCTCTTTTGTCTCTTTAACAAACACCATCAATTTCATTTTCATCCCCTTTGATTAAAGAACAACCACTTAAAATTAACGATAAATTAAAATTTATCAGACTTTCACGTTTGTAGGGTCCATCAACTAGATTAGGTTAGAGACCTGACATAGGTTGGAGAGGAAACTCTTCAGGGCTATAACAAAAACATACGCGTCTATGCTAGGGAGTGTAGCATTCCAGTGACGTGGAAACTATCTGGGACCCCCCTCTAACACAGGGGCTAAACACGAGGTCATGTGTGGAAAGGTAACGAAAATAACCCCTCCAAATCCGAACCAATCGTAGTGGAGGAACGCATATAGAGGGATTATCTTGGGATTCCATTGATCGCATTTTCCACGAAGCTTTATGGGTCTCAAATCTGTTTGAGGTCCTCAGTCATCTTTTGGAACACTTTCTTTTGACACTGTTGATAGGTTTAGGGCTTGATACCCTGCTCATTGTGGTCTGCTCGACTATCGCCTGTACCCACCTGGTAGTTGTTCGTGAGATGGAAACCTAGTTTCCTATACATCAGGGAATTACATAGGTGACTTTGGGGGTATAACACAGTACCTAGGATAGACATTGGGCCACTCTTTGCAGAGTATACCTGAAGGGTGCTTCCATATTCGATTTTCACTTGCACCAGTAAGTTTCTCTAGTGTTGGCAGGGGTAACTATTCTTCCAACTAGTTTATAGTGGTTTGCTTGTTATATCTCATAGGAACTTTTTCTAGTGTGTGTTTGATATTCAACATTAGAAAAACCTTAGTGTGTCATTGATATTCTCACATAGTGGAATATCAAGAGCTCCGTCGATCGCGAAGGCTTTTGGGCCTACCGCTGGTTGAAGTGGAGACATCACCACCACCACTAAGGTGAAGAATTGACCAGGAAGGGTCATTTGAGGTGACCGAGCAATAGGAAACTGTGCTTGAGCCATCCCCGATAGGATAACTTGTGAATCTAGAGGAGCCAACTATTTCTGACCTTGGAGAGGAAGCTCTCGATCCGTATAAATCTTCGATCACTGACTTGTTGACGCCACTCTTGATACAACTTGCCCCCCCAAGGGTAATGCGTCACAAGTTCCAAATAGTCCTACAAGCAGCAATGTAAACAAATGCTGCTACTTCGTCAAGGAGTCCTCATACTCCCTCTACGAATATCATAACGGGGGGCGGTCCTTCTCCTAACTCACCTTCACAGGTCCAGGCCACCATGGTATTGACTGCCTCTACCTTGGGTAGTGGTCCGATTCCTTCCATGGCAGTGATCACTGCACTGCTTACATAGAGTGCGATGGGCCCTCCATTTTCATACGGGATGCCCGACTTTAGTACGAACTCGATCCTTTCCTACTCCACCCTTCAAACCATGAGCTTGGGGGCAAGGAGCTCTAACTCTCCTCTGCAAGGGTCAATGGGGGGCACCTCATCCCCCTATAATGCTTTCCCTTACTACAGGTTCATATACCTCCATCATCTCCCTCACTTGACGACCTTTCTCAGCAACCCATCTGGCCGACCATAAACTGCAACCTGTCCGGAGTAGGTAGTCAAGGACCTTCTTCCAATACCACACAAGTGGGTTCTTTTCCATTCTCTTTGTTCGACGTGTTTGGTAACACTGCATTCTCATCATCTACCATCTCGACCGAGGGAAACCCCGGTTATGGACAACAAAATCCTATGCAGGGTACTATTCCTGCACAGGGGGAAAACACAGGAGTTCCCTCCTCACAGGGATATGGAATCCATGGCAGGGATCAGTTCCCTCCTCAGGGATGTCGATTAGGGGAAACCCATTCCATAGCCAATGGAACCCCGGACAAGGCTTAGGACCTATGCTTGTCAGATTGGCAGGGGGCAACCCTTTCCAGAATCCTTGGAATACAATGCAAGCCCAACCCTCCACATCCTACTACGGGAGTTAGCCGATGATGTCTCAACAAGCGCATAATCTGTACATTGGTCACAACCATGGTTTTTACCAGAACCCTGGCCAACAACCTAACTTTTCCTGGCAACTTGGTGCCAACCAAATTCCAGGCTCCTTTTTCCTTGGTTATAACCAACGACCCAAAATTTTGTTTCTGGCAACTTTTCATTTTCCAGACTTGTCAAGGTTACGAAATGACCCCATCTGTCACGATCCGCGTTGGCCTCCTATGACGACCAAGTTTCCTTCGAAAATTCAAAAGTACAAAGATAATCCTAATGAAGATCCAGGCGATCATTTGACTACCTTCCATCTATGGTGCTCATCCAACTCATTGAGAGATGACTCCATACAGTTGCGTTTGTTTCAATGCACTCTTATCATGAGTGCTGCGAAATGGTACATTGAGCTCAACCGCTCAAGATACTCTACGTTTGGCGAATTGGCAATGGTTTTCTTAAACCATTTTAAATTACCTTTGAGATACGATGCCGACACAAAATTGCTAACCAACTTTGAGCAGATAAAGGCATACCATATCTCTGATCACATCCGAGAATGGAGATGTCAGAAGAGATTAATAAAAGTACCAGTCCCACCAACATTTTTTCTAGAGTGGTTCCTCAAGTCTTTGGTCCTGCAGTTATCCAAAGACGTAGCAACGTCGGGGGTGTTTTAAGAAGAAGAAGCGATAATGAGAGATTAACAACTAGATTTGATTTACTCTCATTCTGGTTTACTTTACGAAATTTTTCCAGATGCACCACGATCAATACTTGACAAGACCAGACATAAATCTAGACCACATGCCGATGGTATTGTTGGTTTAGCGCAAATGAAGCTTGCTGATCAGCTTTCAAATCAATTGCAGCAATTTTCAATACAACAGACAACTGCCAGCAAGACCACTGGTTACAATAGACAACTGCTAGCAAGACTATTGGTTCTACTGCTCTCCCTACCCAAACGTCGAATGTACACAATGTGCAATCGACAAACCTGAAGGCCACCCAACAGCTTGATGGAAAGAAGAAACAACGAAAGAAGGGTATGGGCGATAAGAAACCCACCAACAATGCTGGCGGTGGAAACAGAGAAAAGAAGAAGTCAAAGTATCCATGTAACCTTTGCACAGAGGACCATCTGACTCACCTATGCCCTCGACTCACAGAGGCCCAAAAATTATTGGTGCAGCAACAACCTGCTGTGTTAACAAACCCATTTCTACATGGGAAAAATTTAACTCAAGCCTCTTCAAGTGTGGATGGGGACAGTCAAGGACCCCCTCCGTCTTTGAGTAATCCTTCATCTGTGAATGTATATATGTTGAAAGGTGATGCCCACATAGAAACTAGGACACACAACTACGAAATTCCAAACACCTCTGAGAAGGGTAAAGAAGCCGAAAACCCACCTCTTTCTCTCTAGATTGAGAATACATTGGGTGAAACAATGACATGCATCCCAAAATGTGCATTCAAGAAAGCTTCCCAAAATCCAAATGTAAGGGCCACCCATAACTACTCTGTGGTGGAGGATTTGTCACAAACCCCTTGTGCAATGTCTTCTTTGGAGGTCCTCCAAAGCTTCCCTTCCCAGAGAAAGGCTCTGTTAGCTTCCTTAGGATCTATTGAGACTTGTAATTCAGGAACGATCATTCTTGATATGATCGACTTAAAACCTTGTCTCCCCTACCACGTGGTGTTTCATATAGTAGTGGCTTACACCACGAAAACGTTTACCTGGAACATTTTTCACATGGTGGTTGATGAGGGCACCTCGACATGCGTGATGTGATTGGCATGTTGGAAGGCCATTGGCCAACCTGTTTTGTCTCTGCCACCTACTCTTCTTACCACTTTTGATGGTCATTCATTCCGACCACATGGAATCATTCCTTCTTTCACCGTGCAGCTAGGAGGAAAGACATTGTGCGTTGAGGTTGAAGTGGTCAATGAACCTCTCGACTACAATCTCTTGTTAGGAATGAGTTGGACCTATGTTATGCATGCATTGGTTGCAACATTTTTTTGGGTCTGTTGTTTCTACATGAGGGCTGGATCATGTCCATTGATTAGTTATCCTTCTCCCATCCTGACCCTTCATCGGAGGTATCCACAGTCCTGATAATTGATAACCCTCAACCCGACATTTTCAATGTAGGGGTTGGTTTGTGCCCACCTTTGATGGGTAATTTTGATTACCTACCTCCAAACGATGATGTCAAGTACATATCGTCTGTCCCCGACCAGCCTAGGGCCGAAAATTTTCAAGTCTTGTTGTTTCGCACGACTTACTTTAGTGATCCATGGAATCTTCCTTCCCCATCAACCATGATGGAAGGGACAGGGCACCATGGCATGGCCATGCCCTTGTCCATGACAAAATTTTCATACTCTATAGTCCAACAAGATTCCGTCGACCCCAATCCGACTCCCGCACAAGAGTTAGATCTGGTTCTCGAGCCTATTTGGGCTCAAGGTTCCCTGGTCGATACTGATTCTTTAGACTTAGTCTTTCCCTCAGATGAGGTGATTATCGAGGCAATGAATGGTTCAGACAGACCCTGGGACGATCTCCATCACAGATCTTATTTTCTCCAAGAGTTAAGAAGAATTGAAGCAGGTGAATTCACGTTGACTATGAATGGAGATAGGTATTGCCCTATCAATCCTTTAGCTACGCACACAGTTTACATTGAAGGTAATATGGAAACCATTGATAAAACAATACCTTTTAATATCTTCAGAACCCCTGGCATCATGAAGAATGTCTTCGTCGGAGTGGATTACTCCCCCGAGGAGGTTCGAATCTACACAAGTTTATTTAAAGAATTCCGTGACATTTTTTCCTGGTCTTGTGAGGAAATGCCAAGCATTGATCCAAGAATCGTCGAACACAAAATCACGACATATCCTGACGCTAAGCTGGTCCAGCATAAGCTTTGTCTGGTTAATCCTAGGAAAGAAACATCTATTAAGGCTGAAGTAGAGAAGCTACTCAAAGCTGGTTTCATATACCCCGTCCAATTGACTCAATGGGTGTCAAATCCCATTCCAATCAACAAAAAATAGGGTACAATTCGTGTATGTACAGACTTCCATGATTTGAACAAGGCTTGTCCAAAGGATAATTTCCCCACTTCATTTATTGACCAAATCATTGATGAATGCACACGTTGTGAGGTCTTTTCTTTCATGGATGGTTTTTCGGGATACAACCAGATACATATCAAACCTGAAGACCAACACAAAACCACTTTCATTTGTCCATGGGGTACATTCGCTTATCAGAAGATGCCTTTTGGTCTGAAAAATGCTGGAGCTACTTTTGAGTGGGCCATGTATTTTTCTTTCCACGATCTCAAACACATAGTCGAGGCCTATCTTGATGATTTAGCATCACGATCTCGTAAGAGAGCTGATCATCCCACACACCTCTGACTTATCTTTGAGAGATGTCGCTACTATCGGATTCACTTGAATCCGAACAAATGCAGTTTTTGGGTGACGTTGGGTCGCCTTCTAGGTTTCATAGTTTCAACAATAGGGATCATGGTCAATCCTCTAAAGGTTGAGGCGATAGTTCAGTTGCCTCCCCCATCCACAGTCCCTCAACTTCATAGTTTACAGGGAAAAACAAACTTTTTACGACATTTCATTGCAAACTATGCTAAGATCACAAAGGGTTTCATGCATTTACTAAAGAAGGACGTTGCTTTTCATTGGGATGAAGATGCTCAACACTCTTTCGAAGCGTTGAAACACACCCTCATGTATGCCCCTCTGCTTTGACCACCCAATTATAATAAAGATTTCTTATTTTACTTGGGCGCTGTAGAGTAGACCATCGGTATGGTCTTGGTTTAGGAGGATGATTTGCTTGAATAACACATGATTTATTACCTGAGCCGAGGCCTGGTTGGACCAAAAATCAATTATTCTCACATTGAAAAACTTGCGTTGGCAGCAGTTCATGTTGTCCAACGGTTCTGTCATTATATCTTGTTTCGCAAGACCACCGTCATTGCTGTTGTGAATCCGTTTCAATACGTGTTGACATGACGTATAATTGGTGGAAAGATCAGTATATGGATAGTTATCCTCCAAGAATTTGACTTGGATTTTGTTTTGGCGAAATCCAAAAATTCGCTGGTCTTTGCAGAACTCATCTCGAAACTTCCGGTCGAGTTAGGTGATGTTATACCCGAGGATTATCCTATTAAAGGAGACATGTTTTTGATCGCATCTTCGGACCCCTAGTATGGAGATATACTAGTCTATCTCCAAACTTTGAAGTGCCCTGCCTTGCTTCTCGTGATGAGCGTCGACGTATACGCCATCAGAAAAAAAACTATCTCATACTCGAGGACACTTTGTATCGTCGAGGTGTAGATTGTATCCTTTGCCGATGTCTCACTCGTGAAGAAGCATAAATCGTGCTTAACTATTTCCACACTGGAGCATGTGGCGGTCATTTATCTGGGTTGGAAACATCCCAAAATATTCTATGAGCCAGTTACGTTTGGTCAACATTAATCAAAGATTGTGTTGAATCGGTCAAGAAGTGCCACCCGTGTCAGATCTTCTCTCGGAAGATGAGGGCACACCCTTCTCCCATGTTTCCCGTCATGACAGTTGGTCCCTTCACCAAGTGGGGGATTGAATGCAACCCCCCTTCAGCAAGGGGGCACCATTATATCATTGTAGCAGTAGACTACTTCACGAAGTGGGTCGAGGCTATGCCAATGTTCAAAGATGATGGAGAGACAACAACTCTCTTTTTGTTTAACTAGATTATAGCAAGGTTCGGCGTCCCAAGAGAGATTGTCACTGACCATGGAAGTCACTTTCAGAATAAAATGATGTCTGAGTTAACGTCAAAGCTTGGGTTGAGGCAAGAACATTCATCACCCTACTACCCACAAGAGAATGGTCAGGTGGAAGCTGTGAATAAGTCCCTTAAGACTATTCTACAATGAATGATCAATTCGGCCAAATCAAATTGGCATTTGATGTTGTACTTGACATTATGGGCCTACTGAACGCCTGTTAAGATTGCAACTAGTTTCTCACCTTTTCAACTCGTTTATGGGTTGGAAGCAATCTTTTCTATAGAGTGGAAGATCCCATCTCTAAAGTTGGCAGTACAGTTATTTCTAGACACTTCACCACTTGAGGAGCATTTATTATATCTTGAGCAGCTCTATGAGTAGCGTCGGGATGCAGCCTTGGCCAACGAGGCTCAAAAACAAAAAGTCAAGTGTCAGTATGATCGATCTGTTCGTCCTTGGATTTTCTCTGAAGGTGACCTTGTCTTGGTCTATGACCAAGATGAGGATCTCCTAGGGGCAGGAAAGTTCAAACCCATGTGGTGCATACCTTTCATTATGAAGGAGGTTCTAAAGAAGGATTCTTATCATCTGGTGGACTTTTAGGGAAATGCTTTGGCGGAGCCTAGAAATGGTCTCTACCTCAAGAAGTATTACTCGTAGGTGGGTCGCCTTGGGTGACTTCTTGTACATATGTATAGTTTTTATACAATTAGTTTTTGTCTTTTTGTTTTATGGACGTGTCGTTTTTGATGTCATATTTTTCACTGTGGTAGATGTCAAGTGAATCAAAGGTGTTTGTTGGGTTTGCGGATAGCACTAGCCGACACACTCAGAGGCTTGCTTACGCAGCTTGGGTGATTTTCACACCTCAGGGCCACTTTCTATCTTCAGGAGGTATCTGTTTAGGCGACGCCACAAACAATGTTGCCAAATACAACGCAATATTAGAGTTTCTTCGTGACACTTTGTTTCATGGTATCTCTCACCTCTGGGTCTACTTAGATGCTCAGCTGGTTGTGTCCCAGTTAAATGGGGTTTACTACGTTTACGATCCTACTCTACACCGATGGTTCCTTAGGGTAAGTCTCTTAGAATGAAGCTTTGATTACATTACGTATATCCATGTTCCTGGGAGATTGAATCAAATCACAGATACTCTAGCTAATCATGTATTATATTGGAATATTGCACACATGTAATAAAAATCACACACACACACACATGTAAAAACATTTGTAAATAGATGTAATCCATAAGACGTAAAAATATGAAAATATGCATATATATCAAAAATATTGGAGTACATAGGTGGGCGAAAGCACCTCAAAAATATATGTCTAGTAAGAGTCACGGGGATTATGCCCTCAAAAATATACAAAAGGTTCCCTCGGCACATAAGTAGTCCAGCCTAGCTAAGGGCAGGGTTTGTTGTCCCTGCCGTAGTGAACAACGATGTTTGCCAAATGCCGGAAGAGTTGGAATTAGGTCCGTGGTACCCCAACTATGTGAGGTTGCATCGATGGTGGGAGATCCTTGATCTCTTCCATAGGGACTGTACGAGTGAGCGTGGTGAGGTTCCACTCCACCTGTCTCAATACTCTCTCAGCCTCTCTGGCTGGAGGTCCCCCTACTGCTGTTGCTAGTCCGGAAGTTGTGGCTAGTCCTACCTCTGGTTGAGGATGCCGCTTGGTCCTTGATAAGTCTGCTAGATGCACTGGTCCCACATCTGTACATAAAAAACACATTGTTGTTAGATACTCTGGTACACACAAAATGATATATATAAAAATAAATAAAAACTAAATAAATTTAAAAAACAAATGTAACTATCTCTCCTTGATCACCTCTGGGAGGTACGAGCATCTCTGGATCCTTGCAAAAGTTGATCTCGACATAGGGGTAGTCCTCTATTGCCAGAATATTCCATTCCCACCAGTCAAAAAACTTATCATTGAAGGCCTCTATGGTCCTTCTGCCAACCTGTTGTGGTAGTAATGCCGCCCATCTACATAATGCTGTTAGGGAGGCCTTATGCCCCCACACTATCTCTCATGGACTAAGACTGGGTAACCTCTTGAAGAAGAAAGAGCACATAATGGTCTCGAACCCAAAGTTTTTTTTTTCTCACCCGTGACACTCGATGAGTTGCCTCTTCATGCAATCTAGCATGGTTGTACTCCAATTAAAAATTCGTGCATTTAAGCACTGCACTGCACAATGCATGTGTGCCCGGGAGGCCTGATGTAAAGCCACAGATCCAGTAATCCGCCCAATGAGTAGAACTATCACTTTCAGTGATAGATTGTTGATCTTGTTTATCGACACCTGAGAATCCACTTTCTCAGTACCAACCTCACAATGGAGTCTAATCAACTCCTCAATGTTGTGAGGCCCAGGGGGAAAAGTACGTAAGTTGACTAGATCACCTCTCCTCAAGAGATCGGTCAGGAAGTAAATGTCTTCAGTTGTTGGAGTCAACGACTACCCCTTGATCATAAATGACTCAGTGTCAGGATGCCAATAATCTACCAAGGCATTCAACAACCTGGGTTATGCCCTCATAAACAGACACTAGAAGAACTTCCACAAACCACATTGTCTCAATGTGACCATAGCTGCGGGGTCCCCATCGACTAAAATATCCACGCCCTCATGCTCCCTCTTTCTCTAGTGGACATACATCCTGCAAAATGACAAGTTCATGGAGGATTAAATCTTGCATTTAAATTTTTTTTCCACATCTTTGAGGGTGTAAGCGGGTTGTATTGGACACAGTCATGTATGCATGCAAGTAGACTATTTTCTACCCATGGGCATACACGGGCTTCCCTTTGACAACTCACGTACATGTAGGGATGACCTTTTTTAGAGGTGCGTGCCCTCCCAAAAGCCAAAATAAAAGAAAAATGAAAGTATGGAAATGTAAGAGGAGCTAGTTTGTACTTGGTCCGAGTGGAAGTTTGTTTCGTCCTTTGAAGCTTCCGAAATCAACTCTTTTAGCAAAGGGGTGTTTTTGACTTTTTGGTCAATTCTGAATTTATAATGGTAATAATGAGCTGCCAACTTCTATTTATAGACTTTTTGGCCCCTTTTTGTCATTTTTTGGACCCTTTTGTCGTTTTTTCTAGCTTGAAAATCATTTAGCATGGTTCTTGAGTTTCTTATGGGATGTTATGATACACTTCACTTTTTTTATTGGGAAACTTTTTGAGAGTTGGGTCATTTTTAAAGGTCCTTAGGTGAAAATTCATTTTTCCAACTTTTTGCATCTAAGTTAGGATTCCACCTCCACTTTCCGCATCTCGTTGTCTTTTTCGCTTTTCCATAGGATCGATCCCATCGAGTTGCACCACATAACCATCATTACTTCTTTAGAAGTGTTGTAATTTAGTGGTAGATCCTACCTCTACATGGATGCACTAGTTAGATCCTCATTGTTTTTGGCATCCATGCCATTGTTAATGACCTTAGGCTTGGGAGTCCTTGTTAGTCTTGTCTGGATTATGAGTTTGAGCCTCATTTTCATGATTCATCATCACTCTTGACCTCACCCTCAAAACTCCCAAACAATGATGAGTCTTCTTTAATCCCTTTTCAGACTCTTTAAACATGAAAATATTGTCGAGCGATCTTCATGCTCGACAAACTAAAACTTGAAGGCACATCTGCCCGATGATAGTTTACCCCTTTTTTAGTCTGGATGGTCAATCATACGAACAAAGGTATACTCTAGGAACTTTGGTTCACCATAAAATTATTCTCAGGTATAAGTTTAACCTTTTTTCGGGCCTGAGGGACTAAATTTATGAGAAAGGAACCCCCACGGAGTCCATAGTTAATCTCTTTTCAAACTCCCTAAAATTGAAAATATGGCCGAGTGACCTTATTTATTCACACTCGTTAAATTGGTCCAGAAGAAAATCCCTTATGGAGTCCATAGTTAAGCTCTTTTCAGACTCCTTAAAAGTGAAAATATTGCCGAGTGACCTTGTTTCTTCACACTCGTTAATTGGTTCATAAAAACATCTACTGACATGAGTTTACCCCTTTTTCCAGCCTGTATATTAAGGAGGAAAAAGGTACACCTCGGGAGATTCATCTCGTCGGGAGAGTTCTCCTCAATAAATTTCACTTTTTCGATCTAGGGAGACTAAATCTAGAAAAAGGCAGCGAGTCCATAGTTAAGGTCTTTTTAGACTCCTTAAAATTGAAAAGATTGTCGAGTGATCTTGTCTTTGTCACACTCGTTAAAATGGTTTTGAATAAACGTCTTTTCGGTGCTAGTTCACCCCTTTTTCGAACCGACTAGACTACCTTCGAAAAAGTTACTCTAGTGGAGTCTTCTTTTACGCTTTTTTAGACTCTCTAAAAATGAAAAACCGTCGAGCTCACCTTCTCTGGGCTCATTAAAATTACATCGAAGGAAATTATCATTGTGTGTTATTAATCACATTTGCATCCCTGTGTTTTTGGCCTAATGCCGGCTCCATGTTGCTCTCAACTGAACCATCTGAAGCATGCCTTATAATGAAATCCTTGTAGCACTTTTCCTTTGTGTCTTGAAACCTTGAGCCATGGAGGAATTTTCCCGAGTGTCCTTTCCCTGCATATGTCTCCTTACTTTGATCATTAGTGTGTTCCTTGTGCTTGGAACTAGTATGTTTGCGACACTTGTTCCTCCTTTGTAACGTAGCATTCTTTTATTCTTTTTCAAGCTTTCCAAAATTATTGAAAAAGACAAAAAAAAATCAAATATACCCCAAAAAGAGGAAGGGAAAAGTATTTTCTTTTGTTGGTAGCACAATGAGTCGCCCCTAGAAAAAGCACATCCTTCCATTGGTTCGTCAAGTTCTGGGATTTAATATGACCTTAGGAAGCTGTTATCGCTACATAGAGTCATGTCCTCCTTCGTTTGATTATTCTTCCAAACATATGGAGAGTTTGTGTTGCCTCCTGCATCGTACACTTATGTCAATTCCATGATACCCGAGTCTCATCATTGGTTGTGCTATTGTCCAAGGGAATTTTTACCCATCTTGAGTCGGCCCTTATGCAGTTTTTCTCTTGTCCGCATGTCCGACCATCCTGAAAGTCCAATCAAGTCCTTGTTCGAAATCAATGAAGTTCTTTGCTTGATCACCGATATCCTCTTGTCTGTTCCTGATGAGCCATTGAAGACCTATGGGTAGTGAAGTCATACACTCATATTACACTCCTACCTGAGTTTTGAATATCTTGAAGTTGTTGCTCGAGCTCTGAAGGCCTCATCTCCAACCATTAAGCGTCATTGGCTTCCTGAAGATGGATACTATACATGTATATCTTTTGATTTTGAGATGTAGAGCCGCTATGTATTTCTCACGGATACACTTTATATAGTTATATGACATGGATCTACAGTGTATTTGATTGTCAACCATGATTTTATTTCATTCTGAGCATGGGTATGCCCGCCTCGGTGAGGAAAATTATTATTTTGCAGATGGCACCTCCCAAACTTTGGTCCCTGGGCTCACTTGCTTCGTATGTTGGTGAAGATTTGTAATATATTTCGGCCATCATATGCTCTTATGACCTCACATATTAAGGGGAATCTGTTATAACCCTAAATTTCACCATACATGCATACCTGGCATCATGCCATCCTACTTACTATTTTTGCGAAATCCATAATTGAATAACGCTTCTAAAAAACCATATTTTTGAATATGTACCTGTCCTGCACCACTACTGCCCATGTACACATGCTTTTTGCACCTCTACAACTCACCTACATACGCTAGATGCACCATTACAACCCGCGTATACTCACAAAAATTGCAAAAAATAAAAATTTGCAAGGGGATACGGGCTTTTGGGTAGTTTCCTAACCAATTGACCACCCATAGTCGGTCACCCAACCGAATAACTATATTTTTGGCATATAAAAGAAGGTGTTGGGGTCCCATTCCTACAATAATCATGAGAGAAAAGAAACTCTGCCCATTTCAGTATTCCCCCTTGCCCCAATTATTTTCCATCACATTGTGAGTTTGAGCCAGAATTCCTTATTCCAGCCCTTTTTCCTCGATTGAAAAACCTTTCCTATTTCCCTAGAGAGAACTGAAGAGGAGAAATATATGTGGAAGTAGTTGGATATTGGTGAAGAGGAGCCCGGGACTGAGTTCGAGGATCATTTTCTGGTCTCATATTGTAAGTGACTCTGTGATATTAATATAAATAAGTACTTTTTCCGTCCCGCCAAATGATATCTTCAATCTTTATGATTTATTTATATTTTGTTATGATATCTAACCCATTAATCAATATATAGAATGCATGCTTGTAGTTTCTTGTTTTTCTTTTGGTGAATGTAGGCTGGCCTTGGGAGGAGATCTGCAGTCAGGAAACAACGAAGCACAAAGGGATCGACACTAGATGCAGGGTTTAAGGTAAGCCTACCAGATCCCTATACTTTGAATCTTATGTATGATTGTGGGGTAATGTCGGGATGATTGTTAAAAGTATAAGACTTTAGATGGTTAGCTCTGCCTTCACTTTAGAACCCTAGTGTAGTCATTAGGGGGTTTTCCCACTATAGCAAGCTCTATTAGATTGGCCTTTGTTTGCATCAACTATTTAAGTTTTCAACAATCGTTTGTATTATGAGAGTTGCGCTTTTGTTATTTACACCACATGCCAATTTTTGAGGTTGACGCATGATGTTGCTCCTTATCTCTAATTTAAAAGATAGTTCTAATTTCAATTTTGGGTAGGGTCATTTTTTTCAGCATGGCTCACATTGCATTTCTATTGGAGACTCCAGATTTTGTGTTTTAACTATGTTATCTCCCACAATAGACTTAAGTTAGTCATTTTCTATTTGATGGATGTTGTCGATGGAATCTTTAGTTGAAGAGGGATCTTTGATATAATTTATGATCATGTTGTCTCGGTTCAAGGCATTGATAAAGAGGTGATAAAATGTGTCTTCTGGTAAATTTTCCATAGAGTCGTGCAAAACCTTACACCATCAATGAATGAAAGTTTATTTAGATTCATCATCTTCTTGTTTGAGGTTAACAAGGTTAAGGATACAAGATTCATTTGTTTGAGGGATGTTAAATTATTGGATGAACTATTTCGCTAACATGTAAGGGTTATAAATTAACTCTTTAGGGAGATGATGGAACCATTGAATGGCATCACCTATCAAGTATTGAGGAAATTTTTTTATAGTGATATTGTTGGTATAATGAAGAAACTTGGCACATGTAGTAGTGAAATATTCTAAGTGACACCCAAGGTATTCCTTTGGAGCACCATTGAATTTAGGTAATTCAAGTAGTTTTGGGGGAATACACGTCACTACAATTTGAGGGGAAAGGATTGTATAATTTTTTTTGTGTAGGAAGGTCTATATGATGCATGAAGGTGTTTATCCCTACTTCCTCCATTTGAGCTCAAGTTTTGGTTTGAGTATGCACCATAGGGGGAGGTGTTATTGTCAAAGGGTGGTATCCCACCTTCACCTCCCATACTTGGATGAGGACGTGGTCATATAATGTGGATGCAAGAGGGTGGAATGTTGAAAATGTTCATGATTGGATTCCAGTTTCCCTAAACGTTAGAGTTTTGAGGCTGCATGTATTCCTATCCAAGAGGTTGGGAGAATGTTGGATGTATGCTTGGTTTTTGGGTTGTGTAGAGGTTTACGTGAATGCTTGGTTTATGGGTTGTGTAGAGTTTGACATGGATGCTTGGTTTTTAGATTGTGTATAGGTTGACATGAATACTTGGTTTACATATGGAGATGAATATTTTGGAGTAATACATTAACATTCCTTGGCTAAGGTTTGGAAATTTTTGATTGTAAGGGGCCAATTGTTGTTGCTAAACATTTACTTTGCTTGTTTAGAAATCAAGGATAGAAGTTCAAGGTAAATTTTGAGGAACCATCATATATGTACCAAGACTCATGGATCTAAGGGATAATGGGATGGTTGATGGGGAGACATAAGTTTCAATTGGGCCATGGATAATGAGTGGAGAAACCACTTGAGAGAAAGAAGGAAAGATATATGTTCCATAAAAAGGGGGATATGTTGAAGAGGCCGGGAGAGGGTCAGATCAAGGTCAACAACTATTGATCTAAGAGGAGGGGATTCCCTCTTTCTTGGAAGAGAGGTGAGTTTCAAGCTAAGAGGTAGGTTTAGTGAGTTGAATGTGAGGACCTCACAATATATAAAGGCCTTGCGAGAACTCTAGCTCAACACCTTGGAGGCACATCGAATGGTGGAGATGGGGAAAGGGATCATGAGCAGTGACTTAACCTACCATGTAAATAATGTTAAATTGAATGGCCTCATCATATAGAGTTAAAACCCCAGAGAAGGAATTACTTTGGGAAGTAACCATGTAGGATGCCAAAGACAAAGAAGAGGAACCTAACTTATTTTCGATAAAAGGGACACAACACTCCCTATTGTAGGGGAATGCTAGTATAATAAATAAAATTTACCAAATAGAGGGGGGATAAAAGTAGTCTTTGACCACTTCCAGAATGGGATCATCCTTTTTAAGAAGGACAAGGACTAAAGTATTATCAAGGGAATTTTATATATTTCCATCAAGGACATGGACAATTCTGACGTGGAAAATTTTGCATGGAGGCATTTATCCCAGATCTCTTCATGAAAGATTGTGAATCTATGGTGCATGTACAAATATGTGAGATGTGGGTTTATGATAATATTTTGAATTCTCCAATCACATTGCTCATTTGCATTATATGGATCTTTTTCGGTCATTACCTTGTGTAAACTATTCCATTTGGTGTTTGTTGCACTAAGTGTAAAGAACACTGTTGGAGAATTATAAGACATAAGTTAGGTTTGATCTATTTATTACCTCTTTATTCCCTTTTATTTTAATGGTATCCATATTGTTTATTGATAAAATGAGGAATTACCCCAGAATTGATGCCATTAGACACAAACTGAATCCTAAGGACAAATAAGGAGAAAAAACAACACACGCTAATTAATCTAGGAGTCAAGCATGCAAACAAACCTTCTCACAAAGAAGTGCTAGTTGGTGATGGAATCCAACATCGCAGGATCGATGCGAGAAGGGGATGAGTTTCGGTGGGTGGGAAAATTACATTGACAACCTACTTAACGAACTAACGCCCTGGTGCAAGTTACCTCACCAAGTAGTGGGAAACCCTCCAAGGAGTCCGAGTGAGTCTAGACAACATCGATCCCAGGTACAACACCATCTTCCCTGTGTTATCACCTTGTGTAGGAAGTCTAAAATATTATGGCCTCTATGGTACCACCTACTATACCAAATCAGAGGGGGGAAATTTGACAGTTGACACGAAGACCAACAAAGTAGGTTTGATTACTCTGTTAGCCCCAATGTGACCTCATGCTTGACCCTTGTGTTAGAAGGGATTCCCAAAGTAAGTGATATATAAACTGGATTTCACTCACTAACTCAAAGATTTATGTTCTTTTCGCAGCTTTGGAAAGTTATTATCACAATCCTATTCCAAATCTCTACACCTAAACTAATATGGGTTTAAAGAGCTCTAGAAAAGTTGCTAGATAAATTTTAACTAGTGCTTTATTTTAGGTTGTTGTTACTCAAAGAAGTGGTTGTGAAACTGACGATGTTTCGACTCAACTCTTTAAACCATGCAAGAGGAAAATGAAATGCAAGAATTTCAACTTCTATGAAAACTAGCTATGGGAAGGAGCAAGAGGTTTTAAGAAAATAAATATTTTCTTGATAGATTACTATGTGTGCACTGCTAATGACAAAAAGTATGAGCTAATTATCTAGATAAATGGAAGAAAAATGACCCAAATTTTAAAAATACCATGCAAATGTCATAGTTCACTTAGTACACCTATAAGAAATGGTGAAAGCCATTTCTTATTCTTAAATTTAAACAATAAAAATGATAACAAATGTATGCAATCTTTAGCACCTCCATATAAATAGTGCAAAAAAATGGTAATGGGCCAAATAATAGCAATAAAAATGTTGCAGTCCTCATCTCACAACTTTAAATGTCAACCTAGTTTTTGTACAAGCTTGAGAGGTGATGTGCACCAGATGTGCAAACTCCATACACATGTAATTATCTAAAAATAAAAACCATGCCTATCAAAGAACTAAAAAGGTTAATTCAATAGGGAATATGCACTAATAATCAAACTAATACTATAGAAGGAAAAGATAAAATCCAACTAAAAAGGAAGATGAACAATACTTAAAAGGAAGGCTATAAAGTACTTGAAAGGAAATCTGCAAAACCAAATTTAAGGGATCATATAACCCAATGACCAATCCCTAATTATCCTGACAATGGAAAGCTAGGGTGAAAGACTACAAGGAGGAAAATCCATGTGAGGAAATACAGGTTTCTTCATCCAAAACCAAGAAGTAAACTTGTTGGAAAACAAAGTTGCATTTACCTAAGCTAGTCTAAGGGAAAAAGATAAAGTCTTAAAGTACACTATTCTATTATTCATACCCAAATATACTCCAAGGAACCTTAAAAACTACTAATGACAACAAATATGAAAGTGGAAATTCTTCATTATCATATTATCTCTAAGACATAAATACATCTCTGGAAATTGAAGTTCCCTAGGAATATCAAATTCTTAACAAAATGACTACAAATTGATTAGGTTATGATATCTAGCCCCTACCTTCTACTTATAATAAGAGGGTACATTAGTAAGCCCTTCAATCAATAAGGCATAAAATTGAAAAAAAGTACAACCAAAATTAAAAAAATACAATCTTATTTAAAAATTTATTAATGTATTCATGCCAAATTTTCCCACAATAAACCCTTTTTTGGATTTAATTCATTAGTATATAATAACACATAAATTTAACGATCATTTCCCTACCCTCTTTTATGACCAACACTATATTTTAATTATTTCCATTTCCTAATCTATGAGTCAATACCATAAACCACACTAGTGCCTTGTCTCAGGGTTCTAAAGTCTAGGACTCTAGGAAACCAATGGAGCTCTAAAATATGTGAAGAAGGATGTGATAAAACCCCTAACAAAAAATATTATCAGTAATAACAAATATGGTATATTAATAACATCCAAGTGAAGCATAGATATCAAGTGTAATGACACAACCATCAACTTATCGTAGCCACATATCTATCAAATAAGAAATCCGAGTACAAAAAAACCATATTTATTGCGTGAACAACTCCTTGGTACATCATAAACGAAAATTGACAAGAAAGAGTGGAAGAGGGATGCTAAAACCACCCTTTAAACCCTCTCTCTGACAATTAACATCCTACTAATCAACAATAGAAGAATCCTCTTACAAAAGAGATGACAAAAACAAAATGCAATGGTGACCTTACAAATATACCATCTCTGTGAGAGTGAATGAGGAAGATGGCAGCCCCAAAAGATTTATCCCGCCAACTGCAACAATCAAGTATACCCAGTCTTATACTCCTCCAATAATCACACCCTTGGAGATGAATTCCATCCTTCTTTTATAGATGAATCCCTCAACTACCTCCATAATAAAATATTCAATAAAAATTTGGACATCTTTCCTCATGTGAAGCACCTCTTATAAAAACACAAATCTAATATGTATTCCTCTTATTGGGAAAAATTCTCCTTGAGAAGGTGAATGATTCCAAGTTTTTACATATGAGCCTAAAATGTCTTGCAAATAGAATCACACGGAGGAATTCCTCCCACAACAATAACTTTATTCAATAAAACCGTCCTCAAGGATATCGAATGATCTCCTTTAGCTTTGTGATTTATGCTAGCTTCCGCCTATATTGTCATTACAAATTTTACTTATCGAGAGCACTTCTCATCTCAACAAATCATGATCACTACATTCCAACAACTAAAACACTATACATTGTGGGGATATCTTGAACCTATGAAAGTTCTATTGACACTATAGGTATGGATTTCTCATTATAAGTAGTATTGGGTTGTGGTGAGTATGGATGTTATAGACCTGAAAATGAGAATTGATAAAGATGCCTCTTTCAAGGTAAAGATAAATATGCCCTCTTTTAACAAGTCCTTTTGAATTAATTTTAGAGGGATATGTATGAGTTCTCAATAAATTTTCACATGACTGTATGTTACTCTCAAGGTCCATAACATTGTTAAACATTTGGGATGGACTAACAAACTTTATTTCCCTAGGTAGAAGAGAAAAATTATACTTTTGGAAGCAACAAAATCCACTGTGGCAATAAATTTATAAGTTTTGATATTATAGAAATCCCCACACCTCTTATTGAAGTAATATACCATGCTTTCACCATTTCTTATTCTTAAAGAGTTAAACTTTGTCAAGTAGTATTGGCGGCACTTCAAAATTTTGTGTGGGAATGCAAGAAAATGAAGATTGCAGCCAAACATAGCCACACTTCAAAAGCGAGTTCCTTTCATTTTTGCACACCATTCTTGTTGTTTAAATATGGGAGAATAAAGGCTCAGAAAATGGCATGGTTTTAGCCAAATATGGTACTAATTCACCTAATGGAAGCCTTGATTCCCAACAACGAGATCCTAAGATAAAGAAAACTCCATTTCCCAGTACTTATGTTGATATAACCACTGGAAATGAGTGCAGAGTTACCTCTTTCAATTATCTGAATTTTTCTCAAAAGACAGAACAACCAAAGCAATCGTGGACTATTAAAATAATTTTTGTTTTTAGGCATTCATATTCCACTTTAAAAGAAGATATTCAAAGTAATATTTCATGCGGAATAGATAACAAAGGACCTAAACCAAATGATGAAGGTTCTGAAAATTCAGATGCTAAGTTTAGTGATGAATTATTGATTAAGAGGGTGGATAGAGGCTATGCGAATGTTGTAGGTGAAGGAGCAACTAGAAATGCAGTTTTGGATGCACAAAATTTGTTCCACAAAGTTTAAATGCCTCTCATAAACTTCACAATAATCTATGCACTCCAAAAAGAATATGGATTCAATATATACCGACTAGCATTGCAAGGAATATGAGGTATAATGTTATATCAAACTTTGCAATTTTTCACTTGTATCCAAAATCATACAAACTTCCAAGTCTGAGGGTGTTGATCTATTAATGCTCTTAGAGATGATTTTGTGAATAATATTCTTTTCAACCTAAGACTATTCTCACAATGACAATGATGCCAATGTTAAAACTAGGGTTTTAACTACATTTCACCAAGGATTACTGATTTCAGAGAGACACATGATAGAAATTACAAAGTTCTGCGACATCTCCGTAGGTTTGTCCGGATAGGGCTCCTTTTCCTCTATCAATGTCCAATCGAAAGCCTGGACCCTTGAATATATCCACTCCTCTACCTCTGTTAGATGGGGTTTTTCTCCTCTGCCTCTGTCGGATATAGTTTTTCTCTCTGAACTTGCCTAATTAGGGTGATCTCATTGAAGAGAGGTCACCTGGAATTTACTCCATGAACAAGTTGTGCATCCTTGTAAGAGAACCCTAGGCAGCGAACACGATGTGTGGCCAGAAATCAGGATTGTTTTTGCTGGCTGGGAATCATGATTGGTTTTTCTCCTCAGACGTGTTTTTTCTCAGCAACTAGTAGATGGCCGACGCCCATTTTTTTTGTAATGAATGGGTGCGAGCGGATTAGTTTGGCATTTGTATTTTTTTTTTTTGTATTTTTTTAATGTTTTATTATTATTTTTTGTTAATTTAATTAATATACATTTTAATTAAATTCATCATAATATAATGTATTATATTATGAATTATAGGATAGGAATTAAGGTGATAGGTACTAGGGATTGCATGGATTAATAATTGGAGAATGTGGGGTTTAGGGGTTAGGGGGTTATAATGGTTGGGGGAGTAAGAAGTTATAGGTGTTAAGGTTCAATGGTTATATTAGGGTTTATAAGAGTTAAATGATATAAGGGCTAGGATTAAGGGCATATATCAATTAAGGTTACATGGGTTGGGTTTATAAATCTTAGAGGTTAAGGCTATACAAATGTTTATAAGATTTAGGGGATATAGGGGTTGGGATAAGGCTCAAATGTTAGGGTTAAAGGTGATAGGGGTAATATTATGGTCTATAAATATTGGTGGATGTGGGTTATAAGGGTTGCATGTTAAGGGTTATATGGGTTATATTGATTATAAGGTTTAGGGGTTATAGGTTCATAAGTGTTAGGGTTGATAACTTATGTATGAGGGGTTATAGGAGTATAATTTTTATACGGTATATAAGGTGAGAAGTTAGGGACTATAAGTTTGGGGGTTAGGGGTATGGGCTTATAGGTTTTATAAATTATATGAGTTAGGAATTATAGTGGTTAATTGTTAGCAACTAGGTAATATAGAATTTATTGATTATATGTGTTAGAGATTACATTATGTGTTAGGGGGATAAAAGTTAGAGTAAAGATTTATACAGACTAAGAATTTGGGGTTATAGGAGTTAAATATTGATAATGGTTATATGAATTAGTGATTACAGGTGTTATAGGGTTCATGAGTTAATTATTAAGTGTTATAGGGGTTTTGGGATATATGTGTAAATGATTTTTGGGTTTAGAAATTTTGCAATTTTTGGGATGGGGGTATTAAAGGTTATAGGTGTTATATTTTATTGGGTTACTAAGGGATTATAATGGGTATGGGTTATATCATTTAGGAATACAATTTATAAGGATTGTATGGGTTAATAAGTGTTATATATTATGAAGTTTGGTGTTGATAAGTTAAAGCGGTAAAGGTATATGTGTTGTAGTTGTTAGGGGTAATGGGTTATAACGGTTGATAATGATAAGGAATATA
>ML790763.1:175101-197317 GCA_009831015.1 Picea engelmannii | reverse complement strand
CATGGTGTATTGTGGTGTATTGGTGTAACTCTTATACTATTGTTCATTGCTCATTGGATATAATTGAATGGTTTAAGTATAAGTTGAAAAAGGTTTTTAAATTGTACTGGATACTGATTCACCCCCCTCTCAGTATCAACAGATATCAGCTGCCATGGAATCTACCATGACAATGCCATGTTAGTAGCCACTTAATATTCCACATCATCCAAAACATGAGGAAGGGGTCCATGTGGAGGTTGTTACGAGGAAAATCTCTCTATGGCTAGGGTGAAACACAACAGACAGGTATGACTGTAGAAATCGACTCAATTCCAACATATGCTATATAAACTAATGTGCAAGAGAAGTAAGAAAAGAGGCCTACCTCATCCAAATGTTTGATGATGTCCGCCATTGAGCACTTCGACCCAAAGATTTATACCTGCAACAAGTTCTCAAAAAATAAGCAGAGAAAGCATATAGTGATGATATAACATGTTAGCACATTAGATAACATAATCCATTAATATACAAAACAAACATGCCCATGGATCATAAAACATATATTTGTAAGATATCAATTGGACAAGAAAGGAGTATTTCTATTAATCAATGATCAGTAGAAGTGAAAACATTACAGACTTCCGTGTCGACACGATTCAGAACCAAGAAACCAAGTTCCTTCCAACTGGGCCTCCACCACTTCAATAGCCACCAAAGGCAAGCTCATATAAGGGAGAAAAAGAGGTTATCCATCAATAAGGGACGATCTTGGGAGTTGAACACTGTGTTCAAACTTAAAGGAAAAAGGGATGCAAACTCAATAATGAAGTAATAATTTCTCCAAAGTAACTTTGCTCTCAAAGTTGAATTTTCTCTCCTTTTCCATAGCTTGGAATTGGCTTCTTTATAACCTTCAAAATGCAATTGAAGGGTCAAGTTGGAATGTTTCCAGTATATGGAAGGCTAAGGATCAGATATCTCTTGTTGTGACATGGAAACCTGACATTAAATTTTGATTTTCTAGCACAAATCCCGATGTACATGGGCTGTAGTGGAGCAACCAGCATACACGCTTGTTGTATAGCTTTCAAGGCACATGCAAGTGGAAAAATATTTATTTTTGTCTCTAGATTTTTCAAACAGGGAAAGTAAGTCTGCATGGGGGAATGGAATAAGGCCCTCTCTACAAGATTGCATAGGGTGAGGCAAATATTTCTCTAACAGATGCCCCCTAATGTGTGAGGTTAGAGGAGAATATGTGATGGCCAAAATACATTATAAATAACCCAGAAGTGGAGTGGTAGAGAACCAGCTGGACAAACTCAATTGCTCATTACATTTTGTACTGACTTTGCATACATGGCTGCCAAAAATACACTGCAGATCCATGTGGAAAATATACCAACAAGTGTTCATGGCCATGAATAATCAAATACAAATGTGGTTACATGCCAAAATGTTGTCATAGTCATGGACAAGGCCCATTAGAACTAGTCTCAAAACCAAATTGAAGATATTTGTATACCATGGAGTACAATCTGATCTCCCATGAGTACAATCTAATCTTGCATGATCACTGAAGTCATATAGGTACTGGTCCAATGAAAAGGAAGCAACAACTCAGGAAAGCTGCAACCACATAGTGATGTCTTCAAGTCTTCTACACTATCCGCCAAGGGTGCAAGTCTACATCATGTGAATAAAGGAGTTGAGGTCGAACACAATGTGACATCGTTTGATTACTGGTCATTGATGTATACCATTAACAAACATGAGACAACCTACTGAATGAAAGTAGGTATCAAGGCATCGAGTACATTCTTACAAGTGTGAATAGAGGAGTCAGTGTCAAACACCCAAAGAATCCATCGATCAAGAGACATTGATGTATTCCCAACTATCGATGGCGAGAGAGCTCACCACTAATGAATGCAAGCCTCAAGGTACTCATAAGACTCTAGGCCTCGTTTCCAGAATAAATGGGCTGATGTCGATGGAAAGAGACCTGCTGAAAGGAGAGCATTAAGGCATCTCTCATCAGTCAACATGAGATAAAAAGAAAGAGCTTCATGATTTGGTGGAAATCAGACGAAGAAAAGGTTCATGAACCAACGACCTTGTGCATCTTTCGTGTGTCCCAAGTGCAAGTGGTACACGAAAAATACCCTCTGAATAGAAGCCAATGATGAAAAATTGCTGACAAAGGAGAGGAGACCACCAATAAGGCTAATGGAATCCAAGACACTACACAAATCCTAATGTGTGAATTTATCTTGCCATCGAACACAAGGGAAACCACCTAGTCAACGACCAATGATGAAATGTCGACTGTTGGGTTCAAGGTGACCTACCAATGATGAAAGTAGGGCTAGGGTGCATGATAGGACTAAAGTATCATGTGATTCTGAGACAAACTGAGGGTATGGCCAACATGAAAATTCAAGATTTCTAAGGAGTGCCTGACACTGGTTAATAAACTTCCTTTGAACAAGAGAAAGAGACATATGGTGGACTCTAGCAGCATAGACCCAATGATAAAATCATGAGATGCAGGAGGCATCAATGAAGTTCTATGTAGGGACTGGAAGAGTAACTAGTCGGTAGAGAAGACTTTATAAAGAGCTCAACATCATAAGGCCATGCTAAACCCAAAATTATGATGAATAAACTTAAATAACTTTGTGCTCTGTTCAAAGGTGACATGACTACTGCCGATATAAGATAATACTCCCTTCTCACCCGTCTTTTTTTGTTTTTTCATAAAAAACGAATGCTATGATATAGAGGAGGAAACAAGTGTTGCAAGTAAGAAAAACTAGTTCCAACAATGGAACATAACTATGCTCAATGCAGAGAAGTGCATGCGGGAGATGGACACTCAGGGGAATGTTCCCTCCTAGGTATAGGGTGTCAAATTGTGAAGGATATAAACAAGGATCTGCTTGGTTGAGGATCTAAAACTACTGAGGCATATGGTTTATAATGCAAAGAGAGAACCGACTATAGGGTCAATACTGCAAGAAGGGGCATGAGATGCAATCACAACTTAATGCCAAAAAATGACCTTTTTTATGTCTTTTAGTCTACTTGGTGTGAAAATGGGATAAACTTGTGCCAAGTAGACGTCTCTTCAAAACCAATTTACGAGTGTGAAAAAGACAAGTTCACTCGACGATATTTTCACTTTTTGATAATGAGTGTGAAAGGGACAAATAACTCGACAATATTTTTTCTTTTTTAAAGATGAGATGGAAAAGAGATTAAATTAAACTCATTTTGGGAGTCCATGGGTTGTAAGGTCGCATTTTTATGAATGATAAATGAGGCTTAGCAGAAATTCAAGTACGAGTTGTGAGGGACTCCCGGTCCTATGAAAAAGTATCTGCATGGGCACCAAATGAAATAGGGGATCTAACTAGGGCACCCATGTTTGGTAAGTCTCTACCACTTGAAAACGACATGACTTTATAGTAGATGGAAGGTTTTGTGTCACAAAAAATGGGTTCGTACCTAGGGCATAAAGAGTGACAGTTATAGGATAATGCAAAAATGCATAGCGGAATGGATACCTATCCTATATGTTGGGTAATGAACATACTTGCCCAGAGTGACAAATGGTTGACAAAGCACTAAAATATGCAAGAATCCCTGGTTAAAACTGCAAAAACCAACTCTTTCCACTTTGTATTAGTCCATTAGGTGAAAAAAATGGTTTAAACTATAGAAAGTCGTTAAAAATGATTTATAAATAGTAATAAAATATGAAATTACTATACCATTTTGATTTTTTACCAAACTAGTGCAAATTGGATCAAAATTCCTCCAAGATTCAATCGACGATTACGGGAGCATCTGTTAATGAAATCACGAGCCGTCTGGATCAGGCGATTCTTGTTCTCTTCCTCTTCAAATTGAGTGGTTTAAAATTTTGAATTAGGTATTAAATATTTAGTTATTTAAAGTGCAAAGTATAGATTTCGGTGTAAGCAGGCTGGCTTTGGTTAGGTCGCGTGTACGACTAGGTATACGCTCCTGTATGAAATACAAGGCATGTGTATTGAGCCCTACACACGACTATATGCAAAGGAAGCCATGTACAAGAATGCAAATGAACAAAAAGAAGGGTTCTAACTCAAAATTCTATTTGTATTTGACAAGATGGTTCTTGAATGGAGAGAGCAAGAGCATGAGAAGGTCGATTCTTCTATAGATTGAGATCTGGGGGCCCAAATGGCCTTAAAGAAATGTGGTTTGTATAACTTTTGGGTGCTCAAAAGAATGAGAGCCCAAGTGAGGTTGTTGGATATGTTGGTGGGTTACTGGGACCCTGATAGCGAGAGCTTCAATCTTGATGGACAACCATTGAGAATTGAAGTAGAGGACATTTACTTTCTGACTGGTCTATCACGTCGAGGGTAGGTTGTGAACCTCAAGTCGCAGGGAGTAGGTAGTGGGATGAAGATATAATAATATATCGATGCCCACTTTGTAGGAGGGACTCCTAAGGTAGGGAGTCAAGTACCTATCCGTGCAATAAACAACCTTAGTATGAAGATCATTGTCCTAGTTTTGACCACTATCACGGGTTCGACCTCATTGCACTAGGAATCAAGGCCGCTCATGTTCTATGCAGTGCAGTGTGTGAGACCCACAATGTATGACTGGTGTACCTCCCTACTGGCCAATATGAAGAGCCAGTTGATGGAGTGCAAGCAAGGGGGTAAAAGAAATTTTGGGCTTTCCTCCATCTTATGTAATTTATTTTTCAAGTGGGTTCCAGGTTTGGGACCTAGAGTTGAGAATCTCCAGAGAGGACCTTGCGCTCCAACCATGGTACGGTGGACTGAGGTGATGAGGCGGAAGGGAGGAGGTAGGGTGCCGACACCCTACAACAATAAATTTTTCTACTGGTGGCGGCGAACGGTCATCACTCTGGATGAATATCCCTATGAGGGGATCGACTTCATAGGAGATACATACATGCCACTTCCACCAAGGTCTGCCTACAGTGACATAGGTATGTAAACAAGTTTTTACATATTTCATTTTTTTGTGTTTTTGTATAATTAGGAAAAAAATATTTTTGGACGGTGCTTAAGTATTGACTAGACATTTGTGTGCTACAGATGTGGGTCCACGATGGCCAAAGGGTTTCCCTTGACATCGACGGAGGAACCATGGAGACGAAGTGACAGGAGGAGAGGCTGAGAGGGTCCTACAAAACATCTAGGGTAACCTGTCGCATCTAACTCATAGGATACCCATGGTTCAGGTAGAGGATCTGCCTGAAGGCATGTAGCGATAGGTGGTTGGTGTAACCAGGGCATGGGTATGACTCTTTCGGCATCTCGCAAATGCCTTGGTTTGCTACCATGACACACATCTGGTGCCACAAGCGTAGATGTCGTGGGATTTTGTAATACCAGCTGTATATGTATTGAGGGTGTTAGCCCCATTTTGTACTACAAACACCATATTTTTTGAAATATATAAAAAAGGATCTTCGACTTTACTTATATTTTACAATGTTTACATTGATTAGATGGTTTTATTTTATTTTAATTATGTGAAAAATGCCAATCTAAAACAAAGTTAGCATAAACATCGGATACATGATTAGAACTCCTAGGAATATGATAAAATGTAATAAAATAAAATTGTCGTTCTAAAAGACGTACCCGTATAAATCGTCAGAGTAAAGTAGGATCACACACGCGGTAACGACCGTTCAATTGACATACTACTAACTGGGAATCTAGGATAACTTCTAATGAATGAATGCCATGTGAGATAACATCGCGTAAAAATTCTATAACAATGCTATATTCAGCCACATTATTCATGGATGGACCTAGGCATACGCCTCCTGAAGACACCAGTAGACCCTTAGGTGAATAAAACACCCAAGTGGTGGAAGACAAGTTCCATGTGTGATGACTGGCCCCGTCTGTGAATCCTAAGTAGACTGAAGACTCTGTTGACAACTGTCAACCAAGTGAAAACACGATAAGCAAATCCAAGACGAAAAAGAAAATAGATATATACACTAAATTACATTAGTATACAGAGATTTCTGCCCAAACCTAGGGCTCAAGTGTAATATCTTTTCAAGTAGATCCCATTTATGGGCTCGACCAACTTATTCCCTTCGTAATTTTCTAACTCATAGGCCCCTTTTTCTAGAACACGTCGCATGATGTAAGGAGCGTGCCACATGGGTTTAAACTTGCCTACCCCCGACAGTTGTTTGGATTGATCATACAAGAGGACTTATTCACGCTCAACCTACAATCGAGGACAGACAGACTTATCATACTAGACCTTAAGACGTCGTTTGTTCACCTCGATAGCCGTAGAGGCATCTCAACACTGCTGATCAAGATTCTCTAGGTATACAAAGCGTCGCTCGAGATCGTAAGTGTTAGGTAGGAGCGCGAATTCTAACTTAAGAGAAGAGATTTCACATTCAATGGGTAATATTGACTCTAGACCGTGTACTAACTGGAAAGGGGAAAATCCAATGGAAGTCTTGACCGAGGTTCGGTATGCACAAAGTGCAGGATATAGCATGATGTGCCAGTCGGATTTACTCTGACTGACAATTTTTTGCAAAATGGTCTTGAGAGACTTGTTGATGGCCTCTACTTGCCCATTTTCCTGAGAATAATAAGGAGAAGAATGACCATGTTTAAACCCCATCTTAGCTGCTAGTTCTTCCATCATCTGATTTTGAAAGTGACTTCCATGGTCAGTGACAATCTCACTCGGGATAATGAACCGGGAGATAATATGATTGAGTAAGAAGAATGATGCAGTCTTCCCATCAGATTTAATTGTAGGCATGGCCTCGACCCACTTATTAAATTAGTCGATGACCACGATAATGTGCTGATGCCCCCCAGCCGAAGTTGGGTTGCAATCGACGAAGTCTACCCACCACTTGGTGAAGGGACCGACGATAATGACTAGATGAAGAGGGGATGGATGCGAGAACATTTTTCGAGTGAACACCTGGAAGGGGTGACACTTATTAACCACTTCAATACAATCCTTAAAGATAGTAGGCCAAAAATAACTGGGTTGCAAAATTTTTTGGGCTGTTGTAAGCCTGGATAGATGACCACCACAAACCCCACTGTGGAAATCTTTCATAATAGACTCAGCTTCTCCGTGAGTTAAATAATGATGCAAGATATCATCTATTCCTTGGTGATAAAAAGTGTCAATGATGATAGTATATTTCTTAGTGTGGTACCTTATATGTCATTGGTCATCTCATGAGAGATGCTGAGGGAACTTCAAGGTCTAAAGATAGAGCATGGTGTCTCCATACCAGGGGTCAGACGACGAGACAAGAAAATGTGTTCATCCACAAATGAATCAACATGGATAATGTCCTCATATAATCGTGGAAAATTAGATATTAGCTCTGCAAAGACTAGGGATTTATTGGATTTTGCAGAAGAAGAATTGAGATCAAACTCCTGTAAAATGACAATCCATTTATTGTATTTAACCCCTATGATATGTCGGGTAAGGATGTATTGAAACAGATTGATGTTAGCAACCACCGTAGTATTACAAAGTAATATATAATGACGTAGACACTGGACTGCATGAACAACAACCAAAACTATCTTTTCAACATGAGTATAATTAAGTTCAGGACCAAGTAAAGTTCGACTAAGATAGTAGATGACGTGCTCATGGAGATCATCATCCTCATGAACCGGAACCATACCAATCGTATCCTCAAACACAGAGATATAAAGCAAGTAATCTCTATTGTAGTCGGGATGCTTCAACAGAGGCGCCAACACCAAAGCTTTCTTCAAATCATCGAAGGACTCTTGGGCTCTCTCATCCCAGATAAAAGGGGTGTCATTCTTCAAAATAAATATGAAACCTTTAGTGATAGTGGCATAGTTCACTATAAACCTACGAAGAAAGTTATCTTTCTCTTGTATACCTTGAAATTGTCTAATTGTGTGCGGGGGATGCAACCAAAGTATTTCCTCAACCTTAAGCGGATCTACCATGATCCCAGTCTCAAAAACTAGAAAACCTAAAAGATGACTAGACTTAACACAAAAGATGCATTTGCAAGGGTTCAACCAGATTCTATAATAACGACATATTTCAAAAACAAGCTAAAGGTGAATAACTTGATCCTCTCTCTTAGGAGAGTGAGCAACAAGATCATCAAGGTAAGATTGGACTAAGTGCTTAAGATAGTGAAAAGCAAAAGTCATGGCATGCTGAAAGGTTGCTCCAGAGTTTTTAAGGCTGAAAGGCATCTTCCGATATGCAAAGTTACCCCAAGGACAAATAAATGATGTCTTGTGTTGATCCTCAGGTTTTATTTGAATTTGATTATATCCTAAAAATCCATCCATAAAAGAAAATACTTCGCTTCCCACACACTTGTCGAGAATATGATCGATGAAAGGTGTGGGAAAGTTGTCTTTTGGACAGGCCTTGTTTAGGTCACGAAAATCCATACATAAACGGATGGTTCCTTGCTTCTTATCTATAGGAACAGGTTTGGATACCCATTTGGTCAAGGGAACCGGGTAGATGAAGCCAATGTTAAGTAGCTTCCCCACCGCTGCCTTAATAGCAAGGGCCTTTCGAGGGTTGAAATCTCTAAGACATTACTGAAAAGGTTTAGCATTTAGATAAGTTTTAATATCATGTTCGAAAATATGAGGGTTGATCCCTTGCATCTCTTCATAGGACCAAGCGAATACATCTCCGAATTCCTTGAATAGCTCGGTGTAGATCATGATTTCTTATGGTGAATAATCTGAACCCATATTTACATTTTCAACCTTGCCAGGGGTACGAAAGATGTCGATCTAGATAGTAGGATAAATACTTTCCATGTTTCCTTCGGCATAAATTCCATGCGTATCAAGTTGAACTACGAAATGACCAACTATCTCACTCAAAGTAGATCGACAGATGTCTTGTTCAATTCTTTCAAGCTCTGGGAGAAAATAGGAACGATGATGCATATCATCCCAAGGTTTTTTGGAACCATTCATGGCTTCAATGATGGCTTCGTCCGAAGGCAAAGTCCCATCGAGGAAATCATGTGAAAAAGACAACGAGGTGGACCACATGGGCCTAGACACAAGATCATATTCATCCGTCGGTGAGGGAACAAGATCGAGATCAATGGAAGAATCGAGAACAACTTGATACAAAATATCTTCTACTGATAGTGGCATGGCCATCCTAGCATGCGACTGTCCTTCACAAGACAAAGTTGGGGAAGGTAGGGTCCATAGATCATCAAAATAAAACATGCGAAAAGGAATGGACCTCCCAGTCGAGACGAGCCTACTGGACATGGAATAAACTTGATTGTTCGGTGCCAAGAATTTGAAAGTACCCATAAGGGAAGAATACATTCTGACACCGATATTATTAGGTTCTGGATGATAATTGTCGATCACGGGGATCGACTGTCCAAGAGATGCATTAGGACTAGAGCACGCAAAGGATAACTGATCGATCATCATGATCTTCCCCTCATGAGGAAAACAAAGAATACGAAAGGCAGACGATACGACGACGATCATAGCATAAGTCCAATTGCAACCTAGTAATAGGTTATAATCAAGAGGCACATCAACTACGTCTACTTCCACCTCTATCGTATTCCCACCTAACTGGACCGGAAAGGTGGGGAGAATACTGTGAGGGTGGAAGGAATGACTGTCAAAATCAGTCAACATGTTTGATGACTTGGAAAGGGTCAAAGAACCGAGAGCTTTCAAACAGACCAGGGACATCACACATGTAGCAACACCTTCATCAACAACTGCACATTTGATGGTATACTTTGAATACTCCACATGGATTTGGAAATCCACATGGTAAGGAAAGCGAGGCTTAACATATGTGACGTCAAACTTGATAACCTTTGAGCCACTATGTTCTAGAGCTTCTAGAGTAGAGAGTAAGGCATTCCTCTGTGAAGGACACATCTGGAGTACCTCCAAAGCCGACATCGCATAAGGGGTTTTGCCCAGGTCCTCAACAATAGAGCAGTTTTGGGTGGCTCTAGCATTTGGATTATGGGTAGAGTTCTTAAGTACTCCTTTTGAAATACGAGGTGGTGGCTCTGCTTTATTAATCTTTAAATTTGTCTCCGGAGGAGGAGGATATTCTAGACCAAAATTAGTTTGCTTAGAAATATAGTCTCGAGATCGAGTGGTTACATCTATTTTCGCATCGACCATATTGATACATAAATGGTCGCCATCTTGCGACTGCTATTTTTGACCTCCACCAGCTGCATTTCTGGAATTTGAGGAGATCGAGGCTAAGTGATGATTATGTGGGAATGGATTCGTCAGCATGACCAACGATTGAGCTAAAAGCCTCGCAACTTCTGCAAGTTTGGGGCACAAATGGGTAAGGTGATCATCTTGCAAATCTTACAGGGAAACTTCACCTTACATTTTTATCATTTTCCCTCTCCAACATTACTACCCGTCTTCTAATTATTATTATTTTCCTTGGGTTTATTACCATTTTTCCCACCCTTATGGTTATTATGTCCTTTATTCTTATTCCCTCCTGGTTGCTAGTTACCATTCGGGTTGGCTGACGATTGCACGTAGTGTACATCTGATGACTGAGTGGGACTGGAAGACATAGATGAGGGCAGTCCTCCTGTAGACTGGATTAAAGACAACTCTTTCAACTAGTTTTTCACTGAGTCTGTAGACTTTACATTGGTGGAACCTACAATGCCATCGACATGAGGTTTGGGATTTTTCCTAGGGTCATAAGTAGACCGCAGTGCTTTAGGAAGAAGGTGGTATAACATCCCAGACTAATCATATATCAAATCTAACTACTGGGCTCTAAATATTGCTTCTTCTTTAGTGGTAACCCCAGAAGTAACAATGTTCTTCAAGATAGGAGGGTGCAAATACTTAAGAAACCATTATAAAAGAAAGGCCGGGGGTATAGGGCTCTTAATCAACCTCTTCCGTCTATGCCACTCCTGGATATGGTCCAAGATATGAGTGGCGGTATCCTAGTGTAAAGTAGATAACAATTCTAAGCCAACATCATAACGAATGGGCAACTAGAAGTGGCTAAGAAATACCATCACCAACTGACTAAAAGTCCCATATGCCCCCCTCGATAGCTCAATATACCATTTTGTAGAAACTCCAATAAGGGTGCGTTGAAACAATCTCAAACGAATAGAATCATCATTAAGGGAGTTTTATGAGCACCAAAGGTGAAAGGTAGTGATGTGATCACCATGATCCTCTCCATTCTTACCCTCAAAATTTGGGATGTAAGAAGGAAGTTTGGTGGGGACCAGGGGCCATGTAGGATCGTGACTCTCGGGGTCATTCATTAAATTAGACAAATATGACAGATTAAGCTCTGGAAGATTAAGCGTGGCCAGAAAAGGGAGACAGGGTTGTGACATATGGCCCCAACCTCCCGGGAAAGATTGTGCTTGTGGATTCAGAGGCCGTCTAGGGTTCTGGTAAACACCATGGCCCTGTCCAGCATTATAAGGCCCTCCTTCGGGCTAATTCATATAAGGTTGGTTTGGAATCATTCCAACTGGAATGTTCAGTTGAGGGTTATAGAAATTCCCCCCAGCTAGATTAGATCTAGGTTGGGTCTTCCCAAAGTGTGAAAATGACCTCCCCCAGGTTGGAAACTGGAGGATAGAGGCAGATTCATCATGCCAAATGTATTGGTCAGAATCTGTGCCGAGGAGGTAGGATTGTAGGATGTAACTTGAGCTGAAGCTTGTCCACCGGGTTGAATATTCCACCTAGAAGTAGGAGGATTGAACCTAGGATTAAAAGTAAGCATACCTCCCATATTAGGAGTCATTTGAGGGATTTGAAATCCACCAATTGGAAAAGGAGTGTATGGAGGTGTACTGCCCCCAAGTCTAGTGGTAGCATTAGCACCAACAGCTAGGATGGAGTTCGAAAACTACGAGGTGAATTTAGGAATACCATAAGAAAATGGACTAGAAGCCATAGGGATAGACTAAACATTGTAGCCCAATGAGTGGCCAAGAGACGCAAAGGGGTTCTAGGCGGTAGCATGAGCATTAACTATAGGTTGGGCCATAGTAATGATAGGTGCCTCCGACACTACAACCATCGAGGTTGCAGGAGTCAAAGGTGTGCAATTAATTATAGTGGGTATGGGAGTCGAAGGGCTCCCAGAATTATAAAGACCAGGTTCAATACTCATCCTTGTAGAATCACAAGTCTGAATGATGGATGTGTGTGTATCACGTATAATGAATCTACTCCTTTTAGAAGGAAAGGACACAAAATCCAATGGTAACTATAACAAGCGACAGGACCGACAGGGTAGCTGGTTCGACTCCACGATGAATTAAGATTCTAAAGATAAATAATATATATATCCTAAGGCCAACTAGTAAGAAAAGAGCACATCGAAAGTCAAATGGCCAGTATGCATGCAAACGGGCTAAAGTGGCTGAGTGGCCTCCCTCCCTAAAGAAGCTATGTCTCATATAAGAGGGACCTGAGACTACCTACTAAATATCAGAGGTAACATAATCAGTTATACGGGCCCTCATGGGCTTAACAACCAGTCGGTCAGATCCCCCTGGAGAGGTAATCCTCCATAAAGGCTGTGTGCTGTCTGATCCCTATATGACCCAGGGTACTAGCAGAATAACCCCTGTAAGTAACCTATGAGATACCTAAGTCAAGAGACTAATAAACCACTATATAACTAATGCACAGGCGAGTAGTCATAAGTCCGGATCATTGTATGGGTAGGGTAGAAAATCCCGAAACCTTGAAAGCACCACCTCTCATGGAGGTATGGGCACTAGTAAGATCCCCAAATATGAGTAAATCCATAGAAATATATTTGACGCTAGGAGAGTATCAGGGGGATATCCCTTCAACCAACTTCGCGCGATCTCGTGATTAACTCCGGTGTGAGTGGAGCCTCCTGATCTTACCAATTATACAATGGATTTCTCAACTCCCTTTCTCAGACACATATGTTGATTTAATTTCCTTGGAGAAGTTTGCTCACAAAATCCTATTCCAAGGCACTAAATCCTAGGCTAGTTTGTTCACCCTCGAAAATAAAATCGTTACCAATAAATTTTAAATTATAGCATTGATTTTATGGCTGTGATTACTCAAAAAGGTATGGTGATGAAACTCATGGTGTTACGACTCCGCAAGAAATTAAAATATGAAAATAATGCAAAGTCTAACTTTAACTTTTAATGTATGATATGCTCCTAAAAACGATGCAATTTTCAAATTCAAATATGCGATTCAGAAGTAAAAATTAAATCTTTCACTGTATGCACTAAGCTAATGATAAAAAATCAAAAGACAAAAAATGCCAAGCAATGCAAAATGCGTATTTTTTTGTATTTTCAATATATCGAAACTGAAAAATGCATGGACTGAAAAGTAACTTGATATATAACCCTTTTGTGTATAAAAGAGAGATAACTCATGCAGGATATCAAGCAATGAAACGCCCAACCCAATGCACAAGGAAAATAAAAATGAAAATATAAAGAGAAAAACTTCTCCCAAAAATTCAACTAAAAGAGGGTTTCATGTCATCCCACAGGTACTCAACAGGCACTATAAAGACCTAAGAAGTCTCAACAAGCATCAAATACCACCCATCAAACACCACACCAAGCAAACAAGCAAGGAGAAAAGGTGTACGCGATTGTTTGAGAAAACATAACGTATATACGTAGCTTGCAGTGAGACAACTTGCGTGTATACGTGTCTGTCTGGCAAAAAGGCACGTATATGCTTTGAAACAAGGCCAGGCAAGGGAGAAAGGCTACAAAATCAGACCTAGAGTGAACAAGAGTTGTCAAGCAATGATACGACAAGAACCACAATAGAAATGAGAGAAATCTAAGGAGAAAAGTACTTCAAACCCTAAGAAAGAAGATTCATCCCCAGTATGGTCACCAATTATATTATGAGGAAAATCTCTCTATGGCTAGGGTGAACCATAATAGATAGGTATGACTATAGAAATTGACTCAATTCCAACATATGCTATATAAACTAATGTGCAAAAGAAGTAAGAAAAGAGGCCTACCTCGTCCAAACATTTGATGATGTCCACCATTTAACACTTTGACCCAAAGCTTTATACCTGCAACAAGTTCTCAACAAACAAGCAGAGCAAGCATATAGTGATGATATAACAGGTTAGCACATTAGATAGAATAATCCATTAATATACAAAACAAACACGCCCATGGATCATAACAGATATATTTGAAAGATATCAATTGGACGGGAAAGGAGTATTTCTATTAATAAATGATCATCATAAGTGAAAACATTACAGACTTCCATGTCGACACAGTTCAGAACCAAGAAACCGAGTTCCTTCCAATTGGGCCTCCACCACTTCAATCCTCCACCAAAGGAAATCTCATATAAGGGAGACACAAAGGTTCTCCATCAATAAGGGAAGATCTTGGGGGATGAAAATTGTGTTCAGACTTAAAGGACAGAGGGATGTAGACTCAATAATAAAGTGATAATTTCTCCAGAGTAACTTTTCTCTCAAAGTTGAATTCTCTCTCATTTTCCATAGCTCAAAATTGGCTTCTTTATAGCCTTCAAAATGCAACTGAAGGGTTGAGTCAGAATGTTTCTAGTATATGGAAGGCCAAGGATCAAAGATCTCCTATCGTGACATGGAAAACCGACATTTAATTTTGATTTTTTGGCACAAATCATGATGTACGTGGGTTGTAGTGGACCAACCAACGTATACTCTTGCTGTACATCTTTCAAGGTTCGTACAAGTGGAAAAATATTTATTTTTGTCTCTGGATTTATCAATCAGGGAAAGTAAGTCTGCATGGGGGAATGGAATAAGGTCCTCTCTGCAAGAATACATAGGGTGAGGAAAATATTTCTCTAATAGAGGCCACATCAACCAATACATGTAGAGGCCACATCATCTTGGATGACCTCTGTAGAAGGGGAAATTTCCCAGAAACTTTATAAGGGAACACATTTTTTCTCCAAGCTCATAATTAAGCAAACAAATAGTCATTGGAAAGATATCAGAGAAAGTAATCTAGTTATGCACCCGTTAAATTGTCTTGATTAGTAGATATCATAGTCAACTAGGAATAATATGATTGGTGGACTTAATAATAAAAAAAATATAATTTTTTACAGTCCTTTTTCCAGAAATGTGTATATATGTTCTTTTTATTATCTAACATAAATTATCTTGCATGCACATTTTATTGCAGAATTAATCGTATAAACACATCATTTCAATCTAAGAATGCTTATTCGAGAAATGGAGGAAGGAGAGGGATCATTCATTCATGAAAGAGAAGCCAAAGGTCAGAATATCAGTGTTGGAAATGCAGAGATAGAATCTAATGGTCATAGAAGCATAGTGGAACCAAAAACATTAATAGAGACTACGAGAAGCCCAAGAATAGAAGTGTAGAGTTACAAAGTAGATAATGAGAAGATGATGAAAGAAAAAAATAAAATAAATGCTCAAATGAGGCAAAGCCTAAATTAATTACAGAGGCAAGAAAAGAATGAAGAAGGCTCAAGATAGTAATAAGAAGGAATATAGTATGAAAGAAGAGATAACTACAGAATATCCAGTCATTCAAGAAGGAATATAGAAACTCAAAAAAATCACTCACCTCCTTCTCAACTAGGAATTCTTATGCATCTGAGGATTCAAGGAGAAATATAGAAGTGTCTCATGTCAAACATAAAAAAATAAGACATGAGTGGGATGGTTTGCAAGGAGAGATGAGGAGCTTAAGCCACCATCCCATGATGGTGAAAGAGAAAAGGAAGATGATGTTGAAGCATGGTTGCTTGGAATCAAGAAGTATTTTCAGTTTCACAACTACTTATATAATCTAGAGTCCATAATTTCCACTTACCATTTGCACAGAAAATCTACTATGTGGTGGGATCAGTTGAAGCAAGTTGAGCACATCAATGAGAACAGGATCACTTGGAAGTAGTTCAAGATTTATTTTCAGAAGAAATATATTTCATAACACTATTATGACAATAATATGTAAGACTTATTTGAACTCAGGTTGGGGAGCTTGACCATTGGGTAATATGAAAATAAGTTCTTAGGATTGTTGAAGTATGTTGGATATATCAAGGATGAGAAGGTAAAGATACAAAGGTTTTTGAGTGGACTATCATCATTTTATAAAGATAATATTCAATATGATGAACCTAGAACTTTAACATAAACCATTAGAAAGGATAAGTACCTATATGAGAAAGGAAAGGGTAGATAATCTTGGCAAAATTTTTGGTAGGATAAGAAGAAGGAGAAATCTAGTCAGAGAAGGAAGGGATTCAAACCTCCTTTCAACATAAACAACCCTAATAAAAATTAGCAAGATCAATCTACTAAAGATGAATCCAAGAGGGAAGACTCCTTAGGAAAAATGAGAAGACCACCAATCAAATTTTGGGGGTGACAAGAGGATAACACGTACAAGGATTTCCCTAAAAAATAAGACAAAATGAAGACCATGCATGCCATCCAAGAGGCTACTACAATAGAAGACATGGGAAAAAGTATTCCAAGAATATATGAAGCCTTAGAAGATCGAGAAGTAGAATACCAATCCCATATGATCGAACTGGAAGGTAAGATCATTAATAAATTTTTTATTATTTTAATTGTCTCAGGAGAAATTGATTGTTACATTGATCCTAAAGTAGTGGATAGATTACATTTGCAGAAAATTAATCTTGAAAAGTCAAGTTCAGTTCAACTAGCCACTGGAACCAAAGAAAGGATCAATGAGATAGTCATATGTTGTCTAATAAATTTTAATGAAGTAAATACAATTGCTAATATGAATCTCATACCATTAGGATCTTATGATATCCTTATCATGATAGATTGGTTGGAAAAGCGTCATGCTATCCTATATTTTCATGAAAATATATTTTCATTCCTTGATGAAGAAGGAAAACACATAATTGTGAAAGGAATTGCAAGACCCATTTCTACAAGGGAGATTTCATCCTTACAGTTGAAGAGATGTTTCTAGAAATATTTTCAATTGTATGCAACTCATGTAGAAGAACCAAAAATGACAAAAGGACCAAGCCTTTGAGTTTGTTTACTATTGCAATAGTTTGAATATGTTTTCCAAAAAATACCTATATTTCCATTGAAGAGGGAGATATATTTCTCTATTAAATTAGTACCAGGAGTTGCCCTAGTATCAAAAAATCCTTACAGAATGATTACACTAGAATTAAAATAATAGAAAATGCTTCTAGAATAATTGTTGAAGAAAAGATACATACGCCCAAGTGTTTCACCTTAGGGAGCACTAGTGCTCTTTGGGAAAAAGAAGGATGAAACATCGAGGTTATGTATTGAATTTAGACAACTAAATAAAGAAATTGTGAAGAAGAAATTCCCTCTACCTAGAATTGATGACCTCTTTGATCAACTAAGAGGAGAAAATATATTTTCAAAGATAGACTTGAGATTCGAATACTATCAGGAAATAATCAAGGAAGAATATATTAGTAAGACAACTTTTAGAACCATGTATGTGCTTAATGAATGGCATATTTAGAAACTATCTGGATACATTTGTCGTTATATTCTTGGATGACATACTTATCTATTCTAATTCTGAGGAACAACATGAACATCACTTGAGGTTGGTTCTACAAGTACTAAGTGAACATCAGTTGTAAGCCAAGCTTAGTAAGTGCTCTTTTTACCAAGAGTAGATCCATTATTTGGGGCTATCATTTTAGAAGAAGGTAGTATAGTTGATCCATATAATATTAAATTCATTAGAGGATGGACAACACCCATGAATGTCTCATAATTCATATATTTTATGAGATTATCCGAATACTACATGAGATTTATTGAAGGATTCTCTAAGATTGCTCATCCAATCACTTCTTTACAAAATAAGGGAACTAAGTTTGTATGGACAGTAAAGTGTGAAGATAATTTTAAATTGTTGAAAGAATTACTTACTAGTACACCTATTGTTGGGTGTCAATTTTGACTCTTTTTATCATTCCAATCTAGCCCATTCACCTCCACTATTTGACCAACAACTCTTCTTTTTTCCCATTTTCATCTAGTTAATGGGATAATGTGCAGAAACAAGGTAATAATTTTTCTTTTGGAATAAAACTCTTAGTTTTTCTTGTAAATTATAATTAAATATATTTTTGTAAACAATTGCATATAAATCATCTATTGTAGGAATTAACCCCGTTTTACCAGTTATTGCAGGTTTTACCAATTATTCCTGATGGTTGAGATACTTCCTCTCAAGAACAAGGAGAAATTCCACTTGGAGTTATTTCATGGATTCCTCAAGATGATGAATTACCTATCTTACCCTTCCCATGGAACTCAACACTTGGTGGTCAATGCAATTAAAAAATGACGGACACTTATTACATGAAATTTGCAGAGTTACTGGTAGACAATTATTACACGAAATACACAATAATCACAAAGGCTATTTTGTGGGATAATTTGCGAGCATATAATTGCAAATATCGAAAATCCATAACATGGGTTGTTTCAAGAACATTCCCATTTAGGTTAAACGTGTGGCATATTTCCCAAAAAGTGCATTATGTGGGCTGTTCGAGCAATTCTTCAAAACATATTTGCCTAGATTTTCCTGTAATGATTGATTTTCAAAATCACATGTTAAGGGTTGCGCCTATCTAAGGAATACAATTTGTTTTCAATATCCAAAGATTAGGGCATGGTGATAGCAAGTTTGTTAGATGTAAGTTTTGATATATAAATAGGCTGAGAAAATGTAATGTGGGTTCCTTATTTTTATTGTAAAAGCATATGGCTGAAGATATATTGTAACTGCTGATTTTGACATTGATGTTGAATACAAAGGAGTTCTAGACAATTTGATGTGTTATATCTTTTCAAACAATCTAAGTTTTCCTTAACACTATATTCCAGGAGGCCCACCTTGTCTATGTTGTCTTTTTGTAAGTCATTTTAGAAGTTTCTTTTTGTTTCTTTTGATTTCTTGTAGAACTATAATTCACTTTAATTGGTTTGCAAACAAATGTTACTTTGATTATGTGATATATGATTGTTCTAGATTGTTACACACCAAAATGTCACACTTAAGTGTCACACCTATTTAGACCTAAGTGTCGAAAGTGTCGTATGCAACTTACTAAGTTTCACATGCAATTTACTAAGTGTCACACCATTGACACCATGAATGAGCATTTTTCATAATCCTTAAGTCATTTTGGAGGAAGAAACCCATCATTTGAAAGCCGAAAACATGCCTTTTACTTGGAATTTTGACCATTTTTGGAGGTTTTTGAAGGTCAATGCTCCCCTACCCTTGTATAGGGAGAGTTGAACCCTTACCAATGCTCCCCTTCCTATGCTCAAGGTGTGTTTCCAATTCTCTATGTTCAGTTCTGAGGGAGAATTGATGTGGTCAAAGGAGGCTGTAACTATCCCACCTTTTTCTAAGGTATAGATTCGAGGAGATTCAATTTTTTTTGGATCAAGGATTTGAGTCACCCTACTTGGATCCATCCTAGGAAACCTCAAGAAACTAAATCCTAACTTATAAAGTAAAATTCTCAACCATTTCCCAAAATATATGATGGTGGTTAAGCTTCCCAATCCTATATATTGAGGGAATTTTCATGGTGAAAAGGGGAGGGAATTGATTGAAGCATCATAATTCTGATCTCAATACATTCATGAAAAGGATGGAATGGAGATCTTGGAGAAGTTTTTGAAAAGTCAAAGGTGATTTTAAGTGCTTTCTTTATTTTCTTTCCATTAATATAAACTTGGCCTATTCCCTTCAAGTTCTTGTGTTTAAACATATGCTTGTCTATTGTTGTTTCAATCATTGTAGATAGATCTATTTTGTCTAACCACATAGAGTAGAAGAAGGAGATTCCTTGTTGTCCATTGCAGGTCCCACCTTGAACCTAGGAGCTTGGAGATCAAGGTCAGAGGTTGGAGTAGCGAGGATGATCATTGTAAAAAGGTATGCCAAATTCTCTTCCTTCTCATTTATGTTATTAAAGATATGTTTAAAGGGATGTTATTGTCCATTTGTTTTCTTTTGTATTTGGACCAAAGAAGGGATATTGGTTTAAAGGGAAGTTCAAACTGTCCACAGGGTGAAATTTATCACAACAGAAAAATGGAGACTCCACTTGGGAATAACTTTGACCAGTATTCCCTTGGTTCATCTAGTCCTTGTCGAGTCTTGTTTATGATTTGATATTGTTTGATGATTGATATTGTTTATGATTTGATATCGTTTGTCATTCCTCTTCCCTCTGATTCATTGAGAAGTTTACAGATTCATTGGCCTGACCTCTACTGAGTCTGGTGCTATGGGGGAATTCCCCCTAAAATGGGTCTAAGGAATATGCAGAGTGATAAATCCCTTAAAATACTAACTTATCTACAATATACCCCCAAAAAATCTAGACTAAGTGATAAGAGAGAGAAGAGAAGGTTAAGCAGAGCACCTTGAATCCTTACGGTTGATGTAGACCTCTCCCACTTGATTTTTCCTCTTAGATCATAGATCTTCTCCCAAATATGACTTGAAATAGATTAATAATACAACACAAAGGAATATTCAATCTCTCATAATAACTTAAAATCATAAATATAGATGTAAATGATAAAATAGACAAGAACATGCACACATAAAGTTTTGGGACAAATATAATCTTTTTTATTCGTATACAAGATGAAAGGTTACAACCTTTTCTTGCAGACACAACTCTACAAACCAAGTTCTGGATCCTATGTCATGACTCCAAGTGCACCAATCCCACATAGAATTCTCACAACCAAATTTCCAACATGGGAAGAAGGAAGGGTTGTATAGGGAGAATGGCTCGAAGGGAAAGATGAGGATAAAACTTAGAGCAAGATGCAAAACTTGGGTAATGAGAGGGAAATGATTTTGGCAAAGTTTTCTTATTCTCTTGTTCACATATATAAATGAATCCCCTAGACCTATTTTTATATGATAAAAATATGGTTATTTGATTCATCTACATGAGTTAAAATGGTTAGGAAACCCTCCATAGCCTGCAAACTCCATCGAATTCCACACAATTTTATATTTTTTGCATTTTTTGGAGGTAAACATAGGCTAACTAGCATGAAACAAGAGTATGTACGCGGGTGGAATAGCATACAACACACATATGTACACAAGATAATAGTGCAGTAGGGTGTAGACATTATCCAAAAAGTGGTTATTAAAAGGAAACCTCAGCAATACATTTTGGCAAAGGATGAAAATGGATGGACCAATGTATTGGATGCATAGATATGGAATTTTTCTTCTATATTTGGACTAAAGAGGGGTCTTGGTCCAAAGTAGAGTTCAACCTCTCCGAAGGGTGAAATTTCTCACAAAAGAAAAATGGTGACTCCACTGGGGAAGAACTTTGACCAGTATTCCCTTAGTTCATCTAGTCCTTGTTGAGTCTTGTTTGTGATTTGATATTGTTTGATGCTTGATTTTAAATCATTCCTCTTCCGTCTGTTTCATTGAGAAGTTTATAGAGTCATTGGCCTAACCTTTGTTGAGTCTGAGTAAATGTTTTTGTTTTTTCAACACTTCCAGGAATCAACGCTCTCCCATAGTGGCCCATAGGGCGTTGATTACCATTATCAACGCTCCCTCATAGTGTCTTATAGAGCACCAAACCTTTTTCAATTCCCTGTCTCTCTTGTTACAGGAGTGTTGATCTCCTCTTTTGCTTGGTTTTAAGAAATTTTACCCTATTTTTCTCAACCCTCTGATTGGAGGCTTTTTCCCAAAGTCCTATATGTTTGGTTTTGACATTTTTTTGTCTAAGAGATTGACATTTATCACTTCTTTTACCTCCATTGATTTTGAAAATTATTTAAGTTATGAAATTGTATGACTACCTTGGGTTAACAAGATCCCTTGGTGTCTTCCTTCCAATAGTATGATCTTCATCTTGAAAGTATTCAGATTTATGATAACTTAATTATTTTTGAAGTTTCTGTTAACTTGAAATTGCAAAGGTTGCTTTGTTTTGAGTTTCTTTGTTTCCTTCTTTAGAAATCTTTGGTATTTTGAATCCTTGAGACTCTATTGTTTTCTGCAAAC
>ML790763.1:162345-175051 GCA_009831015.1 Picea engelmannii | reverse complement strand
ATCATTTTGGAAATTTTCATGATATTGAGTGCTTGTTAAGAAGAAAAGGACTCTTCTCCTTCCCATAGATAAAATTCATCGAAAAGAAACATGTTCATTTCATTCTTTTTTCATTCTATTGGAGTCATGTCTCACACATAATTAGTTTCATCTCCGTGGACCTTTCTAAGTAACAAATCCATTAAAACCAACCAACGTGCTAATAAAATCAACTCGACATTTTTTGGTTCATAGTAGACCAACAATATCATAGGATTTGAATCTTTGGACTAGGAAAAGTAAGTAAATTGTCCAATATTACTAAACAAGTCTGTAGAACACTAAAGAGTGATCAAATCCAATGGTCGTATAGGCATAGCCAAGAACCCACTCTAACATAGGGGATAAAAATGAGATCATGTGTGGAAGAGAAGTAGAGATTAACCCTACAAATCTTGACCAATTGTAGTGGAAAGAGTGTATATTGGGAGTTTTTCTTGAGAAACCACTAATTTCATTTGGTCTCGATGGTTCGTGAATTCTAAATTTGTTCGGGGTCTTCATGAGTCTTACTAGTCCACTTGTCTTTAGTTATCTTGAATATTTATTGACTTTGTTATCCTGCCCATACCTTCGGTCCCGACTATCATTTGTAGTCCCCCAGAGGCCTACTACGAGTTGGTAAACTTAGTAGCCTTTCCTAGGTATCTACTGAGGTGATTATGGGGGGATTCCCACAGTACCTAGGAAAGTTTTCGCATCACACTTTCAATACCCTTGGAGGGTAACCCCATGAAGTGAGGGTAGCTTGCACCAAGAAGGGTTGTTATGTGGAAGTTGGGGTAATTTGTTCTCATATCTTCATTGATGGCTTGATATCCCATGTTCATAATATCCTTCTACTATTGCTTGGTTGATTACCTATAGATAATTTTTAGGAGTGTGTGTTTTTAGAGTTCGTAGTTGTTCTTAAGGATTGCCATTTTACTTTCACCATGGCTGATCAAGGGCTTCAAAGATCTCATAGAATGAAATATTTTGATATTGAAGTTTAGGAACCTCTATATGACCTTTCTTACAAAGAAATGGTCGAAGAAAAAAATTATAAAACCAGGAGTGTAGCTCCTGGAAGTGTCCAACATGTAGAAGAACCAATCATGAACTTTGTAGAAGGCCTTGTATCTTATGTGAATCCCCGTTTAACTGATCCACTTGGTCCATTACTCATTGAAAAACTATCCATGAGGTTTCTTGATGCTTATTCTTCTTACTATTTACTAGACAATTCAACCACTAGCTAATCTTTTGGCATGAACCCATTGACATTTGGTTTTCCAGAGGGATTGGGAGTTTCACCTCCTCTATCCACAACTCCTGTAGTTTACCCTGCAAGAGCACATATCACTAATGTTTGTGCTTCTTATTTACTGGGAACATCCAAGACCCAGGTTACTTCGATACAACCACTTGCGAGTACATCTCTCTCCGCACATGCGTCGGGTAATTTTCCTACTTCACTAATTCCACATTTGCACACGCCAAGTGCTTTACTTGGTAATCCCATTGGTCATATGGCTAGAAGTAAAGTCATTCAAACAACCACATTTACACAATATACTCAACCCATATCTCCAACTTTACAAATGGGGATTTCTCCTATACCCGTCATTGGAGGTCAATCTTTAGTTGGGGGGAAACCCTCAACTATGAGGAAAAATCCTATGTTGGGGCCACAAAATTAAACCTAGGGGAATGTTTCTCGTGAAAGTTATTCCTTCCCTATTACCATTGGAATGTATCCTACAAAACCATATCTAGGAGTTGCAAATCCTTTAAGGGGTCAACCTAATCCAACGGGCATTCCTCATCAAGGAACTTTTCCCAATCAATCTGTGAACCCCATAATTACAACACAATGCCCCCCTCAAACACAATATATGGGAGGTCCATTGGGCCAACTATCATACATGGGGGGACTTTCAGGTCAAGTGCAGTACATGGGGGGACCCTTAGGTCAACTAAAATACATGGGGGATCAACCATAGTACATACAAGGACCATATAGTTTTTCCATCTCGTTGCAACCTACATATGGTCTTACTAGTGTTCCTATATCATATGGTTACTACTAGTATCCACAGGATAACTAAAATATTCCATTCTTGGCTACATTAGATCTTCCAGATCTATCACATTTGACCAATGATCCCATATTGCATGCCCGTTTTGGCATCCAATCCTTTCCAAACTACTATCCGATATCCCAAAATTCGACGTGACACCTAGAGAAGACCCTAATAACCACGTAATGACCTTCCATCTCTAGTGTTCTTCAAACTCCTTGATGGATGATTACATTTGTTTAAGAATTTTCTAGAGAAGCCTCACAGGCTTGGAAACCAAATAGTATATTGAACTGCTGTGATACTCCTTTGGTGACTTCAATACTTTAGCTATGTATTTTTTGACACATTTCCAGCTATCGATTCGATATGAAACCAATACAGAGCTTTTGACTTTGCTTATGAAATACACTTCCACTCACATTTTTGATCATATTCATGAATGGAGGAGGCGATGACGGTTAATTAAAGATACCATTCTGGATCAACTCCTGGTAGATTGGTTTACCAAGTCACTTTTTCCACCCATCGCTAGAGATGTCTCCATGGGAGGCGTTGTCAGGAGCAAGTGATTAGTTATGATCAATATTTGGACTTGGTATATTCGCAATATGGCATGCTTTATGATCTGATCCCTCATGCTCCTCAACCATTGAATGATCCATTGAAAACTGCTTCAGATGCCCATGACAATGTTGTGGTGGGTTCCATTACAAAAATTGCCCCCTCTCTTGCACAAACCTCCGAGGTGAATGCGGTCCAATCCACTTCATCTCAACAACCTGGAGGTAAGAAGAAAAACAAGAGTGAATACAAGAATTATTATAACCAACAAGAGAGTACAAAAACTATTGATAACCAACAAAAAAGGAAAGCTAAGTTTCCCTACATGATTTGTGTAGAGGACCACTATAGGAAAGACTTCCCTCATCATGAGGAATTCACTAAATTTACGAAAGGTACCTCCCAACCTGCAACGCTAACTATGCCTTTTCTGATTCAACAACAACAAATGGTTGCACACAATCCCACCCCTCTGTAAGGGGGAACGTAGGTCATACTCACCATGAGGATTCTTCCTCAAGGGCTCACGTCCTTATGTGTAATGGGACAATTATTTTAATGACCAAATTTAAGACTTATGGCACTTCTCCAAATAATCATGCCAATGGAGGTGCTATTGATAAGCCCTCCACTTCCACTCCTCCTCCATCCTCTGCCTCTATTCATATAGAGAGCCCTGTTACTGATTCAGTGTTGCACTCGCCCAAGGGAACAATTCAAAAGTCAATTTTCAATCCAAGTTCCTACACTGATCAACACTACAACATTGTTGAAGATTTGGCGCAATAAGCTTGTGCTATGTTGACCCTAGAAGTTCTACAAAACTTTCCAAGTCAACGTAGAACCCTGTTATATACATTAGAGTTGTGGATTCATAGGCATCAAATATGATTATGTTTAATCTAGACTATTTTAAATCGAGGCTCTCCCACCACATGGAGTTCCAAATTCAAGCTATGGTTGGTGGGAAGAACATCCATCACATTATTTTGGATGAAGGAGATTCTACATGTGTCATGTCTTTGTCCTCTTAGAGATCCATTGGTTCTCTTGAACTTAACTAGTCTCCTACCACCCTTAAGGTGTTTGATGGATGTGGTTTCCAACCTTATAGACTCTTGAAATATTTCATTGTGGAACTAAAGGGAAAAGTCATTTATGTCAACATTGAAGTGGTTGACGTGCCCCTGGATTATAATTTATTGCTTGGTTGTTGTTGGTTCTATGCGATGACTGTTGTTACTTCTTCAGTTTTCCACATTTCAGAATTTCCCCGTTAAGGGAAAATTGTGACTATTGACCAAATTGATTATTGCACTCCATATCTACATAATTCTTTAGCAAATAATATCCCTTTAATGGGATAGTCCTATCTTAAGTATGGTAGTGTGGGGGTAGGTCTCCTCAAGGATTCATCACTCATGGGAGTTTTTCCCTTACCTCCCCCTAACCCCCCACATGAGGTTTCCACATTAAATATGATTACATATACAGTGTGATGATTCTATGAATCGTTTGATCTTAGGGTATTACCTAGCCCATATTCCACTGCAACACCATATGACATCATGTCACTTAGTCTTCCACATGATATGGTATATAAAACTTCCCTTCCTCCATCTGTCTCAACTGATCCTCTTTCTTTCTCCCTCTCTAGTGAACCCATCTCTATTAATAACTAGGAGTCTATGCAGAAGAAGAGTCAGTATATCAACTGAAGCTTGGGGGGCATGTATGCAACCTTCACAAATCATGCTGAAGTTAAACAACCAACTTCTTATGATAATGTTGGGGAAAAAGTACGAACCTTTGAACACTATGTTGGGAAAAAAACCACTAATAGGTATTGATCAATGTACCAACCTCTGGACATCATGATGGGAAGAGGCCCGTTTATGGGTATTACACTGAGCATAGTTTATTCTTGTTTTCAAGATTGTTAAAAATGAAACCAAATTCGAGCAAAGTTCCCATTTCTGTCTCAAGCTCGTTAAAAAATGAAACAGAGGAATTCGAGCAGAGTTTCATTATCTGTTTCAAGTTTGTTAAAAAATGAAGCAGATTGCGAGCACACTTCATCTTCCTTCGAGCTCGTTAAACCATGAAGAGTCATCTTTCGAGTGGTAGTTTACCCCTTTTTCAGCCTCGTAAGACTAGCTACGGAAAATGTATACTCTAGTCAATCATGACTAGAATAGTTCTTGTATTGTTTTACACTTTTTCGTGCTTGGGGGACTAAATTTACGAAAAATAACACCCATGGAGTCATCTTTAAGATATTTTTAGACTCTCTAAACATGAAAAGACCGTCGAGTTTTCCTTATTTGGACTCATAAAACATGCATTGAAGGACCCATATGGGGCCGAACCCATCCTTATTCAGGTTCGCTAAACATATGATGAGGGACTCATTGAATAGGATCTATAACGAGCATCTGTTATCCTCTCCAAGCTCATTAAAAAAAAAAAGAGGTACTTGCCAATCATGGTGGGGGAAAAATTTGAAGGAAGTGGGTTAAGTTTTTGGAAAAACATCATGGCAGTTGTTTGTTGTCACAGTTGAACATGGAACCTTTTTTCATGTCGACTTACAATTGGGTAATCTTCTTGTCTCTGAGACATACCAATCCCATGAGTCCTCATACTCCTTCAGCTCACCTGAAGAGTTCCTCAGTGATCATCACACTATGTTTTGGTCTATCTCTCAATTGATTCAATGCTGCTAAGTCACTTGTTGTGCTTCATAATGTTCAGGGAAATTTTTATATCGAACCAACCATTATGCAATATTACGAGTTTTCATATCCTTGTCATTCAATCCTCATTTGATCTATCATATGTTACATCAATTTCCTGTGTCAGTTTCATGTCAATGATGGGGGATACATCATGGCCCTCCTTTGATGAGTCTATTCCTTTTGACTTCAACACTTTATCCAATAATTAGACTTAGAAACCAGTTATTAACTTGGATATTGCATGCCTCAATGGCATGTTTCCTCACCTTTGATAGTAGGTTTACACCATTGGCCTCTGATCGAATGTTTCCATGGATGTTCGACTTCAACTCATTTATTCACATTCACTAGAATGTACTAGGGTACCTTGGGAGTCATTGTCATCATTGGTGATTTCCCTCACACTTTTTAACCGTATACATTAATGAGCGATAATCAAGTGGTTTCTACCATGTTCGACATCAAGTCATCTATTCACATGGCTAGATTCATACTATTTTAGAATTGGGATTAAGACATTGGGTTGGGAACTCACTCTATTATGTGCTTTGCCTAGGATTCGATGGAAAGTAATTTTATTGATGTACATTCTCACATATATCCACTTTGTATTGGTCTGTGGCTATGTTGTTGTCATATTGTAGCTCCACTTTGTATTTTTCATGGCTATGAATTAAATGAGTCATGGAGGTATGGATCCACATTGTATGTTTGGTGGCCATGTCCTTAGTCAATGATTTCATGGATTCATAGTGTATTGGTCAGTGGCCATGCTTTGAGTTAGTTTACTCCCATCATAGGTATTCCTACCTAGGGGATGATACATATATACTTATACTATTTGATGGTTGTTTGTAACTTCTTCCAGGTTCTCATACTCCATTACCCTTGCATCGATACTTTTGTAAAGTGTTTCATCCATAAGTTTATATTCTAACTTCACACTTTAGGGGTCATCTGTTACACACCAAAATGTCACACTTAAGTGTCACAAGTGTCATAAAGTGTAGTATGCACCTTATTAAGTGTCGCATGCACTTTGTCAAGTTATGTATGCACCTTAATAAGTGTCTCATGCACTTTACTAAGTTTCAAAACCCCTTGACACCATGAAAAAACATTTTTCATAGTCCCTAAGCCATTTTGGAGGAAGAAACCCATCATTTGAAAGCCAAAAACATTCCTTTTGCTTGGAATTTTGACCATTTTTTAAGGGTTTTGAAGGTCAATGCTCCATTTCCCATGTATAGGGAGTGTTTAACCTTTACCAACACTCCCCTTCCCATGATTAGGGATAATTTCCAACCCTCTATGTTCATTTCGAAGGGAGTGTTGATGTGGTCAAAGGAGGATGTAACTATCCCACCTTTTTCTAAGGTACAGATCCTAGGATATTCAAGTTTGTTTGGGTCAAGGATTCGAGTCACCCTACTTGGATCCATCCTAGGAAACCTCAAGAAACCATATCCCAACTTATGGAGTAAAATCCTCAACCATTTCCCAAAATATCTCATGGTGGTTAAGCCTCCAAATCTTATATATTAAGGGAATTTCCATGGTGAAAAGGGGAGGGAATCCATTGAAGCATCATCATTCTGATATTAATACATTAATGCAAGGGTTGAATTAGAGAGCTTGGAGAAGTTGTTGCAATGTGAAAGGTGATTTTTAAGTGTTTTCTTTATTTTCCTTCTATTAATATAAACTTGGCCTATTCCCTTCAAGTTCTTGTCTTCAAACATATGTTTGTCTATTATTATTTCAGTCATCATAGATAGATATATTTTTTCTAACCACATAGAGTAGAAGAAGGATATGCATTGTTGTCCATTATAGATCCTTCCTTGCACCTAGGAGCTTGGAGATCAAGGTCAGAGGTTGGGGCAGCGAGGATGACCATCGTAAAAAGGTACACTACATTATCTTCCTTCTCATTTATGTTAGTCAATATAGGTTTAAAGGGATGTTAGTGTCCATTTGTTTGCTTTTATATTTGAACCAAAGAAAGGGTCTTGGTACAAAGGGTAGTTCAACCTGTTCTTAGGGTGAAATTTCTCACAACACAGATCTAGATGTTAAAGACAACAATGTGATTGATTGATCTTTCATATTCCATGCCATACAAACAATATTAAAACTAATATACTCATATTTTTTTGTCCCTTCCTCTTGATAATTAGAATTTTTTCAAGCTACCATGGAGCCAAAAAACCAAGCAAAGGAAGGAAAAGAAGGATGAGCGAAAGAGAACACAACAGAAAGGCGCTGGAACATAATACAGTTAGAGGCCAACACACAATCAATTTTGGGAGGAGCAGTTGAAACAGAATCAAGAAGAGGAGAGAGCTCATGGGTTCTGAATTAGAAATAAAGGATTTTAATATATAATTAAATGGGAGGACTTTAATCGAGATGATTTTGTGTAGTGATAACTGTTGAGTATTGAGAATTGGCTTTGCGCCATATTAGAAATGTAAGGGAAACTAGTTTTGTATTACAATAGAGGTAGTAAGGGAAAGAGACTAGAAAGAATATGATTTGGTCTTGTACTATCTTGTGATGTACTTGTTGATTCTCTCTGGCATGAATTTTTATATCTATGAGATAATATGCACATGTATTTTGAGTAAGGACCTTGATGCAATAGAATACTAATGGGGATAAAATTTGAAAGAAGACTCTGTATATGATGATTTGTATTTCCATGTAATGATATTATGTTGTCTATTATGCATTTCTTTTTGATGTTCTGCACAACTCCGTTCTTTTGTCCTAGGTATGAGGTGATAAAGAATGTAATTTGGTTAATATATCTTGCGCAAGAATGGTATTAATATTGATAAATTGTATACATGAATAAGAATTATTCTTACCCTTCCCTAATTCTCATGTCTCGGTCACGCTTCAAGTGAGACTTCTTCCTTTTCAGGAAGATGAAAACACCAATGCACTAGACTACATCAGTACCCTTTTGTTGGTAACCTGAAGAGGACCCTAGTCTGACTATTTTGTGCCAGCAAAATGGTTTTGTTTCCAGGACCTTTGTTTTAAAGGAAACCTATAAGGAGGATGCTTCCTTGGATCCATATATTTGATGTTTAGTAGTCGTGGGAATGCAAGTGCGATGAATTCATATGAAAGAAAATGATGTTATGAAATTTGACCTTGAACACCACAAAAATTTTTGTCTTATACTTTGAAATATCGAGTGCCTATTATGTGATCTTCAAGGTAAAACTCCAGGAAGAGTTGTTCCATTGGGTAGATCGGCTATAGGAAGCACTAGAGTTCAAAGAATGTGTCAAGAAAATATGTACTTGGGATAAAGAGAATTTAGCAGATCTTGATCATATGGATCACCAGATTACCCGAGCAAGGGATTTATGGGTTGACACGACTCTGGAGGGTTATATCATTGAGTTTGCAGTGGAGATTCATCAATATTTTTCACGAGAAAAAGTGATATTCAATAAAGGTGTGCATGGAAGAATGCTGAGGGAAATTTCCCTGTGGATCAAGGTCTTCTTGGTGGAAGTGGGGATGTTAATTGTTCCCTCAAGTGAGATGGTATCCTAAACACCTACGCTCAGGGTGGGGCGATCTTGGGGAAGGTTCATGACCTAATAAAGGGAACTAGTTGTTTGAAAAATGGGGGATTTACAAGAGAAGAGTGCAAGAAGTGAGAAATCCCTAAGGAGAGACGCCATAGTTGAGAAATGGTGGCGGGGAAAGGTAAAGAAAGCAGCGAAGAAGTCCAATGTGTTGCGGAAAAAAATCATACCAGAAGGAACATATGAAAGAAAGATGGAAGAGTTGCAGAAGTTACAAAGACAAGAAAGACTAGCTAGTTTAAGATTGTAGTAAAGAGAAGCATGGAGAGAAAGAAGTCCCCAGGTGGGTGGACGAGAAAAGGAGTATGTAGAAGCAAGGAAAGACAAAGAAGGTTTAGATATTGCGAAGGATAGAGAAGATTCAAACCTGATCTCAAAGGAGTTGGGAATGAGGTTGAGCAGGTTACTCTAGAGAAAGAAAATGAGACCCCCCAGATCAAATAAACCCTCTCAAAATTCAGTTGAACTGGTCACAATTTTCTCATCCGCTAGGTGCCCTCTATACCCTTGGTAAGATTTGTACCACATACTCATGCTATTTATATTCCGTCAAATTTGTTCAATTCATCAAAATACTCAGATGTGAACAATGGGAGGATATTAGGGTCTCCTATAAGATCACAACCAGAGCCTGAAATGGCTGGACACATGGGAGGCTTGATCGCCTGATACCCAAAATTCTGGGGTAAAGGATATGAGGACGTAGAACAACACCGATTTATATGTGACACCATATGGAGCTCTAGAGGGACTCTAGATGAGAACAAGTTAGTGGAATTCCAAACTACTTTGAGGGGTCACACCCTTAATTGGTATGTGAAGGCTATTGAGCCTGGTTTGCAAGGACAAGCCTTTACCCTCGACCAGGTACATCAAAAGTACATCATCAAATTCAAGCTACCTCATTCAGAATAGAAATCTCTCTCTGAGTTGCGGGAGATTTAGTAGAGAGGGGGTGAGTCTGCATGTGAGTACAATTAGAAGTTTAAGGATGCTATTGGGAGATTAGTGCATCCAATTCATGAATATCATCAGAGGTAATGGTACATCCAAGGGATGCTACCCTTGACGTGAATACCTTTGATGCAACAAAATATAGCTACCTTAATAGATGCTTTGGAACAATCAATGAATATTTAAGCCATGGAAAAATATCCAGGTAGTCTGAGGGTAACCAGACCTCTGGTATACCCAAATATATCACAACTCTAGGGAAAAATATAGGCACTCACGGAGAATATCCATGAACTAACTCTACCCAGACTAGGACAACCTTAAGTTTGGTGCACATGATGTTATACAAAGGGGCATATGGAAAATGAGTGTCCGTGGAGAAGGGGAATGGGACCTCCACACAACTCGATGTCCCCCGCTCCTACATGATCAATGGAAGGAGTTCAAAAGTATTTGTAACACCACCATTCCTTGCACTGGTGCAATACCAAGATTTTTAAATCACCCAACCATCCTAGACAACTAAGTACTGTGAAATATGTCAGAATCACGAGCATGCACCAAGACACCGCCCCATCTTGTAGAAGTACACACCTGTTCCTAATACAATACATTGTGAATTTTTTGGGTCTACAAAGCATGCTACAAGATAGTGTAGAGAATTAGATGCACTTTCCAATATAATGGATTAGAATACATTCAGGGTAAACAAAACACCCCAAGGACCTGGAAGAGGCCAGGAGAGTGGGGGTGGAGGTGTATTTAGAGGAGGAAGGAATGGAGGAAGAGGACCAGGCCAATTTTGCAATTGTGATGAACAAGGAAACATGGTCAGAGACTATCCTCACCCAAGATGACCATGGTTTTCACACTACAAAACTAATGTTCACACAACCAAATATTTCCCAGACCTGATCACCAAGTGGGAGGACCAGGTTCGTCAAAGGGGAGATAACTTCATAGGCTCATAACTTAGGAGGGAAGTAGAAGGAAAGATAGCCAAAATCAACATCATCACTCATAGAGGAGAAAAACCTGGGGTAGATATAGACAATTAGCCCAAGACTCAGAAAGCAACCCCCAAGGATGACAAGTATGACCCTTTGAAAAAAAAAACTATTTTTCAAAGATGAAATAGAAATATTTAAAGATATATCTTCTCTATAAATAGTGGAAAATCCTCCTAAATTCATCCTTCAACCTAATATTTCTCAAGCTCCTGCCTCACCACCTACACCCAAGAATCCTGTAAACTCAAGAAGACACCCTGAGCAATCCCATAATGTAATTAACCTCTAGTTTCAATTATTCTCTAAGTTCCTTGGAGATGACCAACGTACTGAGAAGTTGTGGAACACCCTATACCTAGTATTGGGAGATGAGGGGGCTATAGTAACCATTATAACCACAAACCTCCTCGAGAATAATACACAAATAATACAAAGGAGGAAGGTGCGAACTAGAAAATAATTTAGGTTGGAAGCCTAGTTAGATGACTTTGAGATCAAAGACATTATGCTAGACTTGGGATCAGATGCCAATATCTTACCCAAAAAGACTTGGGAGGATATAGGGAAACCTCAGTTACTATATTCCCCCATCTAGTTGAGAATGACAAACCAATATTGCATTTTCTCAGTAGGGAGGCTAGAAAATGTGGAGGTAGATGTTGCGGGAGTTAAAACAACAACTGATTTCAAAGTTATTGAAATCATGGGAGACAAAGACCCCTACCTTGCCTTATTAGGAATTGACTCGGCATATGAAAATTATACTATCATTGACTTAAAGAGGGACACCATGATGTTTTAGGTGGATGGAATAAAGGTAGTCCAACCCTTAGATACGTACTTGGGTCCTAGATACATGTGGTGAACCAAGCCAGTTCACCAGGTAAATACCCAATGTAGGTAATACAACATGTTATAATCCATAAATGATAATATATTAAATAATTTATATGAATATAAGATGATGAGATACAATAAGAATGAGGGCCTTATATACCCACGCAGGGGTGTTATTATTATATATTATGTTCATAAAAATATACTGAGCCAATAGATAATAACATGGATTCATAAGTTCTTAACCAATTATACACCATAACAACAGGGATGAGGTTGGATTATATTAACCCCACTGTAGAAATATTTGTAAATTGGAGGAGCATATAGTCAGCCGATGAGGACTCAGAACTGGCTTTTGATAGTTGGTAGCAAGTTTCATATGAAATATTCTCAAGAAGCTTCCCAAATATAAGGGAAATGAGATGGATTGGAACCGAGATAGGGAATCACCCAACATATGATGGTACTTCATACTTAGACATCTTTCTCACCCACATAGAAGGAAAAATTGCGCCTGATCTAAGAATCTCAGTTTTGATATAGCCTTGAAGGATACCCTGACTAGATGGTGGGCCACTCACAGAGCCATGAGTATAGATTGTGAGAATTCAAAGAGATATATTCAATTCATATTCCTTAGTAGCGATCAGTTGAAATAAGCTATGAGCATGAATTTTCAGGGTACACAATTATTTGATGGGAAGTATGACCTGAGAGTGCATGTTGAGCATTGATTAAATCAATGGCGAGTTGCATAAGTACCCTCTCAACTATGGGTTCAACTATTTTTCCACTTGCTAGGTGCGATCCAAAAATCTTGGTACACACATGAAGAGACCAGAAGACAAACAAGCTATTGGCATACCTTAATAGACCAGTTTTGTAGA
>ML790763.1:127415-143174 GCA_009831015.1 Picea engelmannii | reverse complement strand
CTTCCAGATCCCCATGTAGGAATGTTGTCTTCACATCCATCTGTTCCACTTCAAGATCAAAAGCAGCAACAATAGATAAAAGAAATCTAATAGATGTTAACTTGGAAACAGGAGAAAAAATCTCACCAAAGTCAATTCCCTCTACCTGGAAATAAATTTTTTCTACTAACTAAGCTTTGTATTTCTCCACTTTACCTTCTGCATTAAACTTCTTCTTAAACAACCATTTGCTACCAACATATTTTCTTCCAATTGGCAACTCAACTATATCCCATGCCTCATTCTTATCCAAGGCATCCATTTCTTCAACCATGGCCTTCTTCCATAGTTTACTATCCTCCAAATTCATTGCTTCCCTGACAGTTCTGGGATCATCATTAGTAATAGATAAAGAAAAAATGGAACAGAAATTAGGTGGACTATACCTTTCTAGTTGCCTTTTTTCTCTCACTGATCTCCTCAATACTAGGGTATGAGGTTCTTCTTCTTCTTCTTCTACTTCCTCTTCTTCAGATGATTCAGATTTTGAATCATCCAACTCAAGCTCTATTTTCTCAGGTTCGTCTTGCGTTGGTAGGAATTCTTGTTTGGACACATCTTTTACCTCTTCGAAAACAACATCTCAACTGTAAACAATTTTCTTGGTTTCTCGGTTCCAAAGCTTATAACCTTTCACACCATCTTTATAACCAATAAAGATACACTTTTCAGCCTTTTTTTATCTAGCTTACTTATATTTTCCTTTGGAATATGTACATAATCATCATAACCAAACACTCTAAGATTTTGAAGAGAGGGTTTCTTTCCAGACCATACCTCGTGTGGAGTTTTATCATCCAAAGCTGTTGAAGGCAATTGATTGACCAAGTAACATGCTGTACCCACTTCCTCTGCCCATAATTCTTGACCTAACTCGGCACCACTGAGCAAGCTCCTTGCTTTTTCCATCAGTGTCCTGTTCATCCTTTATGCAACTCCATTATGCTGAGGAGTGTATGGAGTAGTCTTCTGCCTTGCTATACCACACTTCTTACAGAATTCTTCAAATTTATTTCCGCAAAATTCTCCACCATTATCTGTTCTTAATACCTTTATTTTATTCTCTGTCTGATTTTCTACCAGAGCCTTAAACTCTTTAAATTTATCAAATACCTCATATTTATTTCTAAGAAAATAAATCCATGTGTTCCTCGAAAAATCATCTATGAATGAAACATAATACATAGATTTACCTAGGGATGGAACAGGAACAGGTCCAAATACATCACTGTATATCAACTCTGAGATCCCCTTTGATCTTGTAGCACCATATGGGAATCTTACTCGATTCTCTTTACCATATATGCAATGTTCACATAAATCAAAATCCAGAGTGCAGTTAGACATACCTTCAACCATACCTTTACCATGTAGTGTTCGAAGGCCCTTTTCTCCAATATGTCCCAGTCTTTGATGCCACATCATGGTCTTCTTTCCAGGGACATTATTGGTCTTGTCTTCTTTATTTCTCTATTCAGGGACAACATAACTATTACACCCATTAGTATAAGTTCTTCCCAACCACTTGTACAGAGTTCCACACCGAACTCCCCTCATCAACACCGTTGCTCCGTGTACCATCTTGCAAGTTTTCTTTCCAAATACAGTATCCACTCCTACATCATCCATCTTTCTTACAAATATTAGGCTCCTGGCTAGTTTTGGAATGTGTAGAACCCCATGAAGTGTTCTAATCCTTCCATCTTTTTGCAACAACTTAACCCTTCCATGTCCCAATATTTTTGCTGTCAAGTCATCTCCTAGGAATACATCACCACCATCATATTTTTCATATTCAGAGAACCACTCCCTGTGAGGAGTCATATGGTATGATGCACCTGAGTCGATCAACCATACATCATGGTCTGCATGTGTACTTATAGATTCCAGGTAAACATCACCTCCTTCTTCAGTGGAGGTTTTTGCCTCTATGGAAGAGGTACTATCAGATCCCTTTGGTTTTTCAACCTTCTTAGACTTGCAATCTTTCTTATAATGCCCTGTTTTACGACACTTCCAACATTTCTTCAAAGATTTTTATGGACACTTAGATCTACCTGTAGATTTAGATCTCCACCCTGAAGGCTTACCAGGGTTCCTGTCTTGGGTATGCCCTCTTACAAATAAAGCATATGTGTTGTGACCATCCATGCTTTTTCACCTCATCTCTTCAGATAACAAGGATGAAACTACATCCTCATACATCAATGTAGATTGAGTGGTACTACCAATTGCTACAACTAGATTATCCCAAGAGTCTGACAAGGAACATAAAAAAGTAATACACTTATCTTCTTCTGCAATCATAATATTAACAGAGACAAGTTGACTTACCAGATTATTAAAGGCATTTAGATGTTTTGTCACAGAATCTCCATCTTCCATCCTAAGATGATACAACTTATTTCAAAGAAAAAACTTGTTTACCAAGGACTTTGATTGATAAAAATTCCCCAACTTATCCCATAGTTCCTTGGCTGTAGATTCTCCCGAGACATTCAACAAAACCGAATCTGCTAGGCGGAGCCGAATAATACTCCTTTTTCTTCTGTCCAACTTCTCCCAATATTCATCTGACATACCAATAGCTGGTGTACTAGTAGTTTGTGTACTGGTAGGTTGTGTACCAGTAGCCTGTGTGCTAGTAGATGGTGTACTAGTAAGCTGTGTACCAGGATCCACAATGATCCATTGTTCTTTGTCTACAAGAAGGTCCTCCATCTTCAGCTTCCATAGCTAAAAGTTTTTACCATTGAACTTCTCTATCTCAATTCTATAAGAGCTTGCCATTCCTCTTTTTGCACTCAAATCACCACTGCAAAAGCTCCCACTAAACCTAGGTTTATCACAGACCCAAAATAAACTTGATCTATCAAGACTGAGCCAAACCCTCAACAACAAAGGAGTCCCTCTGAAGCCAAAAACAAGCTCTGATACCACATGTAAGTTTTAAACCTGTGAATTAAAGCAATGCCTATAGATTCTTAAGCAAAACAAAAATTAATCAATGGTTCATTCACATAGTACACAGAGATTTATACCGAAAACCCTCAACTGGGAAAAACTTTCTTATATTCGTTATATCGAATTTCACCATTCACTATACAATGTTTTTAGGTATTCCATAGATACCAAAACCCTAATCCCTTAATCTGGGATTAATTTACAAAACCGCTAAAAATAGCAAAAACTGCCCAATTTTGTTTTTTGGGGCGCTGCCTCGAACTCCGTCAGCCCTGGGCTACCACCCATTGCCGAATGCTGCGTGTAACCAAGGGGGGCATACTTTCCCCCCCCCCTGGGACCCCCCTAAGAAAGCGCTCGACACACATGGTACAAACATAGCACTAGTACAAGGGATCATCAGACGTAGTTGTCATATCTGATGCGCCCACACACACACATGCAAAGAATATAACACATACCCAACAATCGCAACCAGGGCCATAAGGATTCATTTTGGTAGGAACAATAAGACTCGTAATGGCTAGAAAAATGGGAGGCGCGATCGTACAATACTCAAAACTATGGGGTAAATGAGATGAGGACGAAGAACAACACTGGTTTCTATGTGACACCATCTGGAGGTCCAGAGGGACTCTGGATGTGAACAAGTTAGTGGAATTCCAGAATACTTTGAGGGGTTGCACCCTCAAGTGGTACATGAAGGCTATTGAGCCTAGGTTGGAAGGACAAGCCTTTACCCTCAACCAGGTGTGTCAAAATTTCATCACCGAATTCAAGCTACCTCAATTAGAACAACAATCTCTCTCTAAGTTGCGAGAGATTTAACAAAGATAGGGTGAGTCCGCATGGGAGTACAGTCATAAGTTTAAGGATGCTATTGGGATATTAGCACATCCAATTCATGAAAATATCATTAGAGGGAATGGTACATACAATGACTACTACCCTTGACGTGAATCCCCCAGATGCAACAGAGGATAGCTACCTTGACAAATGCTTTGGAACAATCAATGAAGATTGAATCCATGGCAAGATATCCATGGAGTCTAAGGGTAACCAGACCTCCAGTAGAGCCAAACCTATTGCAACTCCAGGGAAAAATATCAACACTCATAGATAATATCCATGAATTAACTCTACCTAAACCAGGAGGACCTCAAGTTTGGTGCACAAGATGCTATACAAAGGGTAATCTAGAAATTGAGTGTTTGCAGATGAGGGGAATGGCACCTACTCACAACTCAATGGACCCCCTTTCTATAATACCAACGAGAGGAGTTTCATAAGTATTTGTAGTGCCTCCATTCCTTTCACTAATGAAATACCATGATTTTCCAAGAACCCGACCAACCCAAACAATCGAGTACTGTGAAATATGTTGCACTCATGAGAATGCACCAAGACACTACCCCATCCTGTAGAAGTATACGCCTACGCCTAATACAATACATTTTGAAATATATGGATCTATAATGCATGATACAAACCAATGTATAACATTATTTGTGCTTGATGATAGATTAGATCAGACTACATTCAGGGTAAATGAAACACCCCAAGGAACCGAAAGAGGCCGAGGGAGTGGGGGTGGAGGTGGATTTAGAGGAGGAAGGAATGGAGGAAGAGGACCAGGCTGATGTTACAATTGTCATGAACAAGGACACATGGCCATAGATTATCCTCATCCGAGACAACCATGGTGTTCACACTACAGAACTAATGTTCACACAACTGAATATTGCCCAGACCTGATCGCCAAGTGGGAGGAATGGGTTCGTCAAAGAGGAGATAACTTCATAGGCTAAGAAATTAGGAGGGAATTTGAAGGGAGGATACCCAAAATCAACATCATCACTCACGATGGAGCAACAACTAGGGCATATGCAGATAGTCGACCCAAGATTCAAAAATCATCCACCAAGGATGACATGTATGTCAGCCCTTTGAAACAAAAACTATTTTTCAAAGATGCAATAGAAATATTTAAAGATATCTCTTCTCTAGAAATAGTGGAAAATCCTCCTAAAGTCATCCTTCAACCTAATATTTCTCAAGCCTCTACCTCACCACTTGCACCCAAGAATCCTGTAAACTAGAGAAGACACCCTAAGAAATCCTAGAAAGTAATTAACCTCTAGTTTCAATTATTCTCTGAGATCCTCGAAGATGAACAACTTAATGAGAAGTTGCAGAACAACCTGTACCTAGTCTCGGGAGATGAGGGAGCTCCAGAAACCATTGTAACCACCAACCTCCCCAAGAAGAATACATAAAAAATACAAAGGACGAAGGTGCGAAGTGGAAAATAATTTAGGTTGGAAGCTGATCTAGATGAGTTTGAGATCAAAGATGTCATGCTAGACTTGGGATAAGATGTCAATATCTTACCCAAAAATACTTGGGAGGCATATGATCATGTATTCCCCGAGTTAGTGTATTCCCCCATCCAGCTGAGAATGGAAAACCAATACTTTATTTTCCTAGTAGGGAGGATGGAAAATGTACTGGATATAGATGTTGTGGTAGTTAAAATGACAACTGATTTTGAAGTGATTGAAATCATGGAAGACAAAGACCCCTACCCTACCTTATTAGGAATTAACTAGGAATATGAAAATTATGTTGTCATTGACTTAAAGAGGGACACCATGATGTTTGAGGCAGATGGAATAAAGGTAGTCTAGCCCTTATATTTGTACTTAGGGCATAGATATACTGAGTGAGTGGATAATAACATGGAGTCACAAGTTATTGACGAGTTATACACCATAACAATGAGGATGAGGTCGGATTATATTAACCCCACTGCAGACATATCTGTAAGTTGAAGGAGCATATAGTCAACCGATAAGGACTCATAAATGGATTTTGACACTTGGCATCAAGGTTCATATGAAATATATCAAGATGTTGCACAATTATTAGGGAAACAAGATGGATTGGAACCAGGATATGGAATCACCAAACATATTATGGTACTTCAGAGTTGGACAACTTTCTCATCGACATAGAAGTAAAAATTGCGCCTGATCTAAGAATCTCAGTTTTTGATATATCCTTGAAGGACACCACAGCTAGATGGTGGGCCTCTCACAAAGCCGTGATTATGAATTGGGAGGATGCACAAAGAGCTATTCGATGTAGATTCCTTAGTAGCAATCATTTGAAATAATATATGAGCATGGATTTTCATGGTATGTAACTGTTTGATGGGAAGTCTAACCCCAGAGCGCATGTTGAGCACTGCTTAAAGAAATGGAAATTTACAAAAGTACTCTCTCGGCTATGGGTTCAACTATTTTTCCACTCACTAGGTGGGATCCCAAAATCCTGGTACACACATGAAGAGACTAGAATACAAACAAGTTGTTGGAAGACCTTGAAAGACTAGTTTTGCAGATATTTGTCCTTCATTGGTAAGTCCCCTAAGCCTCACTTAGTCCTTCAAATAATTCAGGAGATGTTATTTACTAAAATTTGTAAACATAGATCAAGCCCAGTAGTATGTTCTGATCATGTCCATTTTATTCAGTCCAATGGAGGTCACAAACCTATTGGAATACCTTTAACTTGTTGTAAATTGATAAAGGCCTGGAATAATCCAATGAATTAGAAGAACTTAAAAAACTAAATATCAAAGAGACTGAAGGTACCAAAGAAATACAGGACACTATACCCACTCATACCTGTAGCTCCTATAACCATCCCCTGAATTGGAAAAAATTAAATATAGGGAGTGAAGATCATTCTAAGATAGCTTCCATAGGAGATTATTGGGATGAGAAAACCATGAATGGAGTCCATATCCTGTTGCGAGAATACGAGGAATTATTCCCAAAAACCTTATAAGAACTAAAAGTTATAAAAGGAGCCATAGGGGAGATGAAGATCGATCTAAAACCTGACTCAAAACCCTTGAAGCATAGACCATATCGTTTCAATCCCAAGGTAAAAGAGAAGGTCAATAAGGAAGTGGAAAAAATGATTGTGATAGGACTGATCTTTCCTGTCGAGGAAACATAGTGGGTTATCCCCATAGTAATACATAGCAATAAGGATACAAAAGACATTTGGTTCTGTGTCAACTACAACAATCTGAATTATGCATGTTTGCATGATCTGTTCCTGACACCCTTCAACGATGAGGTGTTAGACCTAGTTGTGGGGAAAGAAGCTTATTCGTTTACAGATGGATTCTCGGGGTATCACCAAGTCAAAATTTCAAAAGAAGACAAGAAGAATACCATATTCATAACTGAGTGGGGGTCACTCACGTACAATGTGATGCCTTTTGTCTTAAAGAATTCCCCAACAATCTTCTCCAGGATCATTATAGAAACATTTCGTGACTTCATACACAAGTTTCTAGAAGTCTACATGTATGATTGGACTATATATAGTTTTTTGAAGGAGCATGTAGGGATACTATGGTTGATGTTTGATATATTTTGGGAATTACATATATCTCTGAACCCGAGGAAGTGTATTTTCCGCGTACCACACGACAACCTGCTAGGCCACATTGTTTGTTGGGAAGGAGTTCTAGTGGACCCAACTAAAGTTACAGTTATCCTAAACATGTCGCCACCTACAAGTGCAAAACATTTGTGCTCGACACTTGGGAATACATGATACTACTGTATGTTCATCAAAAAATATGCAAGTATCACTGCAGAAATGGATAAACTATCGAAGAAGTCTGAAGAATTTCGATGGACAATTGAATGTGACAAGGAATTTGATATCCTCAAGGAAAAACGCAATACTGCACCCATTCTTATATACCCCAACTGGGATACTAAATTCCATGTACATGTGGATGTGTCAGGTATCTCCCTAGGAGCCATTTTAATGCAACGAGGAGAAGGGAATATGGAACACTCTATCTACTTTGCTAGCAAAACAATTTCTTAAGTTGAACGCAACTACACAACAATCGAAAGGGAAGGTCTAGTTATGCTTTATGCATTGAAAAAATTTAGACACTATTTACTAGGCTCTCACTTTAAGTTTTTTACTGACCATTCCACATTGAAGTACATAGTTAATAAGTCAGTCCTTGAGGGAAGGATTTACAGATGGACCTTACTCTTTAAAGAGTTATCATTTGAGGTAATTTTCAATCCTGGCATATGTAATGCAGGTCTTGACCACCTATCCATACTGGAATCAGGGGAAAGTGGAGGAACAATGGAAGACCAGATCCCCAATGCAGACCTATTTCAGATTGAAGCCATCCCAGAGTATCTTGACAACATTGCTACCTTCCTCAGCTCGGGGACCTGCCCAAAAAATTATTCCGCAACATAGAAACGACACATGGTGGTCTGAGCAATAGAATACCAGCTGGTTGTGGGAAAACTCTACAAGGTGGGACTAGATAGCATCCTCAGAAGGTGTGTCCTAACCTATGAGAGGAAAGTTATACTGTGGGAATGCCATAATGGAAATACAGGAGGACATGTTGGAGGGAAAGATACATAACATAAGGTGCTTCAAGACAGGTTGTGGTGGCCAACATTATTCAAGGATGCTAAATCTTGTGACATTTTCCAATGAGTAGGGAAGCCATCCCACATAGATGAATTACCTCTTTAGCCAGTTAGAGAATTACATGCCTTTGAGAAGTGGGATGTGACTTTATTGTACCAATTAATCCACCCACCAAGCATTCAAAGGACATATATATCATCACCACAACATACATGGAAGTTTAGGATTTTTCAATAGATACAACTACTAGATTCATATTTGAGAACATTATTTCCCGGTTTGGATGTCCTAGGAGCTTGACCAGTGATCAAGGCAGTCACTTCATCAGCAACACAATCGCAACATTGACAAGATAATTCCTCATCCAACACCATAAGAGCAGTCCTTATCAACCATAAGATAATGAGACAATGGAGGCATTCAACAAGATTTTGGAAACTGGACTAACAAAGGTGTGCTATGCAAAAAAGGAGGTCTAGGATGATAGAGTTACAACAATCTTATGGGATTATAAGACTACCAAAAATAAGTTGCACATGTATACCCCATTTCAGTTTGTTTATGGTAAGGACATTGTTGTACAGGCAAAGTTTATCACCCCTAGTCTCTATATAGCATAGGCTACACATATGAAAAATGATGAATCAATTGCGCAAAGAATTGCATAATTGCAGGAACTTGAGGACGACATATTCTTAGCTGATTTTCATTAGTAAGTGGAAAAAGATAGGTAGAAATCTTGGCATGACAGACACATTAGGTCCAAGAGGTTTTCACAAGGGGATAAGGTACTCCTCTATGACATTTGTTATTAGAAACATCCAGGAAAGTTGCACATGCATTGGTTAGGTCCATTCCTAGTCACTGAAATTCGACAGTCTGGTGCAGTCAAGCTAGCACAACTGGATGATATCTTTCGACTAGGATGGGTGAATAGCGCACACCTGAAGCCCTACATTTCCCATACTTAATAGAGGGAATGTTTCTCCAGTCCAAGGGAGCTTGTATAATATTTAGACTTTGCTTATCTGTTGTAAAACTATTTTTAGTAGATGTAATAACATCGGAGTGTGCTCAGTGGTGCCACAACATATGTTTTCTCAGTCTAATATTTGGCTCTTTTAAGAAATTCTTACTCAGCAATGCATTGTCAGAGGAGTCACCAATTCTCCCAATCATACCCATAAAGCCGCCAGAGAACCACATTATGGTCGGGGGCGGGGGGGGGGGGGGGGGGGGGGGAGTGAATATAAAACATATTAATGAATAATTGTCAATTACATCACGTCCAGTTGTAACCTTTATGTTAACTATAAAAAAATGATCAAAACATCCCATCAAGTCTTAAAAGTACCTATATGCGGGGATGTTGTGGTTATTCCCGCTACGATTCTCAACCATTAAAATGGTAAGTCCCTCACATCAGCCACATGTTGGTCATGCCACCCATTAAAGTTAGGATCTATTCAGATATTTTACCCCATTATTAGTCCTGTTGGATCTCTGCACTATAGGCTGTGTCACTAGATTAATTACTATATCATTTATAAGTGATTACTAGTTTACATTATTACCTCATCTATAACACCACACAAGATTATTGTGAACGAAAAAATGTTAAATTAGTTACCCTCTATCCTTGAGTTTCCCACACCCTGGTACATTTAGAGAAGCCTCTTGCTCCCCATCTGTGTCCCCACCCCAATTCATTGTGTTTACCAGTGGAAGGATGAAGCTCAATATCGAAAATGTTGGGAATAACAGGAGGAAGAAGCTCAGTCTCTAAGGAAGCAATCTGAGGCAAGCCCTATGATCCCATAATCTAGGTGTTGGGTGATGTTAAAGGGAAGGCCAAGCAAGCGAAACTCCTCGGCCTAGATCTAACTGATGCAATGTTATTCCGACAGATGAGTATCGATGTGTTTTGGGAGATGGGTTCTGAGACGATAGGGGAAGTGAAATTTGTCCCAAATCCTGACTTTATCGACCTTTCATATCAATAATGATGCACCTCAAGGATTTACCAGTGTTTGGGACCACTGGTGAGGTTGCATGATGCACCAAGTTCTTTATAAGAAGAGTGGATGACAAGATCTTATGGATCAACAAGAGATATCCCATCCATATAGAGGATATCCATCATCTCACAGGACTGCCACTGGAAGGTGAGGATGTATCTAAAGGGTTCAAAGGCCCAATAAAGCATGACAAAAAGAAGGGTGAAATCATTTTGTATGAAAAATTCCATACCTAGCGAGGGGGTTGCACAACGAAAATCTTCCCACTCCCAGTTTCTCAATCTCTAAGGTCAAATATTGTCATTGAGGTTACACAAGTTTCGAATGAGACCTCATAAGTTCCACTCACAACATGGAAAACAACTCAACAAGAGATGGTGTCTCAAGCACCACAGGAGACTCATTCAGGACAACACACCATGTCATTGAAAGAGAAGTTAGAGACAATACTCCAAGACCCACAACAATGCTAAAAACTATTATAGCTCTGCCTGGATCAAATGAAATTTATCCATTTACTTTTGATGTGCCTTAAGAACAAATTGTCTCAGTAGTTACAGGGACCATCCCCAGGAGAGGAAGAGGTTGAGACACCCTTAGAACAATCCATGTCCAACGTTCTTCCATTTCAAAGTAGATTCCCGTTGGAAGCTATAGTCACATCCAATGAGCTATCTCACTTTCTGACACCACATCTAGTAGGCTTGATCAGATCCTCTACTGATCACTTGGGGAAACGAATTCAACAAGATGAAAAGCAAGATGAATTCTAGAGACAGGATGGGATGATGGAAAAAAACAAATGAATGCATGAGGAATATTTAAAACTCCATGTAGAGAAAAACAATGGAGAAGGTGAAGGAAAAATTAACATAATTCTGGCTGACTTTCAGGAAAGTAACACCTCAATTTCCAGAGTTCAGCTCAACCAAAGAGCCAGAGAAAAAAATGAATTAGTCCAAGAAGCATGGGGGGTGCTGGTAGACCGTGCAAAGGACCTCCAAGAGTAGTTGGAGGAAATGAAGTTGAAGGTTGAGGCATAGCCCATAGAGCTCCAACAACAACTGGAAAGGGTTTTCTTGGAAGGAAACGATGCCAAAGACGAGATACATAAGAATATTGTTAAGTGCACTACCATTTTCAAGGAAGTCAATGATTATATGGGTGTGATAAATCAACGCAACCAAGAACTAAACAAGTTATGTACGGAAATCCAAACCCTCAATGAAGAAGTTTCCAAAGCAACCAAACAACAAGAAATATTTGATGATATCCAACAACCCGACAACATTTTGAATTCCCTATTTGAAGCTCAAACAATGGCTAAGAAAGAACAAAGAGCCTTTCGACTAGTAGTACAAACTGCATACCTCTAGATCCATCAGGCAGAGACACTAGCCGATGTAGAATATAATGCTCTTATCACATCAAAGCCAAAGGCGTTCAACACCAATGCAACTCAATAGTTTGTAGCATAAGCCTCATTGCTTTCCAGGAAGTGGCAAGACAAAATTGAACATTTTCAGGAGATCAGGGAGAAATCCATGGAAACAGTGCTAGATTTGGGCCCTTCATTTGAAGGAGCCAAGGAAGAAACAACTCGAGTCAGGGATGGAAGCACACTGGAAGAATAAATAAAAGCCACAGAGGGATCACAAGCCAAACCATAGACCACAAAAGAAATAAAGACTTGACTCTGTTTGAGTCAAGGATTACGGTTGGGGCCTATTGGGCCTTTCGTTTTCATAAATAGAAGTTTCACAAGCTACCACAGATCTAGAAAACCAATAAAAGGAAGGAAAATAAGGCTTAGTGAAAGAGCATGAAATCGAAATGCGCTGGAACAAAAAATGATTGGAGGTCAGGGTACAATCAATTTTAGGAGGAGAAATTGAAACATAATCAAGAAGAGGAGAGAGCTTGCGGGTTCTCTAACAACAAGAAAGGATTGTAATGTATAATGAAAGGGGAGGATTGTAATCGGTATGGTTTTGTGTAGTGATAACTATTGGGTAGTGAAAATTTCATTTGCACCATATTAGGAATGTAACAGAAACTAGTTTTGTACTACAATAGAGGTAGTAAGGGCAAGAGGCTAGAGAGAATATGATCTAGTCTTGTACTATATTGAGATGTACTTGTTGATTCTCTCTGGCATGATTTTTTATATGTATGAGATAATATGTTATGTATTTTGGGTAAGGAATCTGATATAATAGAATACTGATGGGGATAAAATTTGAAAGAAGACTCTATATATGATGATCTCTATTTCCATGGAATGATATTATGTTATGTCTATTATGCATTATGCTTCTGTATTTCTTTGTGATGTTCTACGCAACTTTGTTACTATGTCCTAGGTATGAGGTGTTAAAGACTGTAATATGTTTAATCTATCTTGTGCAAGAATGGTATTAATCTTGATAACTTGTAGACCTGACTAAGCATTCTTCTTACCCTCCCCTTATTCTCATGTTTGTCTTCAGGTGAGAATTCTTCCCTTTCGGGAAGATAAAAATTCCAGTGCACTAGACCACATCGGTACCCTTTTGTTGGTAACCTAAAGAGGACCCTGGTCTAACTATTTTGTGCCAAAAAGAGTTGACTGAGATTGCAATTCCTTTCTTCATTTCTTATGTTTCTTTTCATTCAACCCTTCAACTCACATCTTGAAATAGCTTTGTTTGTCCTTGAAGCTTGGTTGACTAAAACTGAGTTTGTTTGAAATTAGAAATAATTTGACAATAACTGATTTACTTGTGATCTGATTCCCTACCATAGATAGTTAATTTTGAGTGATCATGACCAAGAGAACCATTTCTATTTGCGATTTTGACATTTTACGGCTTTGATTTTTAGTAGTAGTTCATAGGAAATTTCAAGACTAGTTCTACACATATTGTTCTTGTGTCTCATAAGTTTACTTACCCAATCAATAATTAAATGCCCTAGACTCTAGACCACTAGATCAACCCAACATTTTGGCATCATTTCCGGGGAGGCACTAAAGGAATTACTCTTGAAATTGTAAGATTTATGTTGTTTGCTTGATTTTCATTTTCTTCTATCAAATTCTTGTTTGCATTTTGTTTGTTTTTCCAAAATTTATGACTTGGAGGAGGAGAAACAATAAGACGAGAGGTAGGAACCTGTGCATCCACTTTAAAGGGTATCTCTAAGCCCTCTTCTTGTTGGAACTGTAAGTATGTTTGCTTTTATGCAATTTTTTTTTCATGGAAATAAAAGCTAACTCATGTCAATACACAATTTGGTGACAACATGGTCTTATTAGCGTGAGGGCATTCAAGAACATGATCATATTTTTATTTAAGTTTTTTTGGTGTGGTGTGTTTGATTTTATTTTAAAGAAGTATTTTTTTTTGTGAAAACCCCCTATACACTAATCCATACATGAGAAGAACCTCTTGAACGACCAGAAGAACTTGAAAATGCTCAAGAATTTGTTGAGTAAGGGAGGATGTATCATTGTGTTGCTACAAGGATTTTCTCAAATCCTTTCCCAAATTTTATAGTCATCACCAAGGAAGATTTTGCATCTCATGAACTAGTAGAAAAACAAATTATCCATGCATAGATCACAGAAGAGGAGGACTTGGAAGTTTCTTCTAATCCTTATCATCAAGAAGGAAAGATCAATGAGTCATGGATAATTTCAGATGACGAGTAGATACTAGATCCATAAATTGAAGAATTTATTTGATGCTTGTCACCGGATCCTTTGTGTACTCAGGCATATGATGATCAATTTTCCAAATAAATTCATGACATAAAAATTACATGAAATCAAGGAAACAAGGATCATATAGAAGTTTGGTTTCAATCAATCACCAGTTTGCAACATCACTCCATATTTCAACAATTCTTGGCACCATCTCTACAAAAGAAGTCAACCTCTCATATTATGGTAATCATTAAGGTATATTTTACAAATTTTGATTTGAGTACACTAGATATATTTCTATGTGAATGGATGCATTGGAAGTATTCCTACACTTGAAAGAGGTTTTTTGTTTTCAAGTAAAGTAGGATAGTGTAGAAAAATAAATAAAGATAAATAGAATAAAAAATAGTAAAGAGAAAAATAATTTTAGAATGTGAAAACCAGGATCTGGCGCATCTAAACATGTCTCTAATAGAAAGCCAGGTAATTGGTTGGTATAGTTCACTTTCTCGTTAATTTTTTTTGCAGAATTTGTTTTACAGTATGGTTAGAATAAGTTAATTATTGTTCCAGTGATTTACAATTGTAGCAGACTTCCATTTTGATTATCAACATTTTCAGTTTATTCTTCTAAAGCAACTTCAAACAGAGAAGTTCTCTGCAGTAGAAGAATACAACAACACTTACAATACAATTTCATCCATATTAACAAAATAATTATATACATTTCCTGTATTAAAAAAAAAACAGTAATTAAAGGAAAAGCATTTGACTTTTCTTCTTCAACAACATTTGATTTTTCTTCTTCAATAGAAATTCATTTTTATTCAATAGTATTTGAATTTTCCATAGTTAGCAACATCTACTTTGTTTTCAATCACCGGTAGTACGAACTCCATGTTCACTTCAAGAGAATAATACTTTTCTCTGCAATAAAAGCTTTCATGCATATTAGTGCAAAAAAGTACAAACATTTTCCTGTAAATGAAGAAAATTCCTACAAACAAAGAAGGATCGAAAGAAACAATGGTTTAAGAAAATCAATAGAATCTCCAGAATAGAACTAGTTTGCAGAGGTGGTATTTTAAATCCTGATATCCAGTGACATAATCCTTAAATTTGTTGAGAGCATAACCGTTGAAAGAAATTCATTTTCAGTAACTATGTAGTTCATATCTACACCAGATAAGATTTTGATAACAAAATAAATTGCATAAGGTGATGCAGGAGCATCATTGGCAAGCATGCAGAACAAGACTTATCAACGTATGGGAATCTGCACGAGACCTCAACGTTGGCAGTTTCAACCGACATTTTGAAATCTAGTTTAACTCAGCACCAACAAGATCTTCGAGGCACGCTTGAACGATCGTGAGCGAAGTGGGAGTTTCCACTCTAGCTCTGGAATGCGACTGCACTGGGATGGTTGTTAGGATAAGTTTTTATGTAGACAAGTATTCAGGGCGAACCCTTAGAGCCCTTTGATATAAATAGAGGTTTTGTATGCCCGATTGAGGTTGGATGCAGGGTAGATAACTGCAAGTTAGGAAGAGATTT
>ML790763.1:72974-86458 GCA_009831015.1 Picea engelmannii | reverse complement strand
TTCAATGTAAGGTGGAACAAGTCCACTATATTATTAAATAATACCCACTATGGTAGTTATATATAATAAATGGGTAGTTAGATATAATAAATGTAAGAGGACTTCTTAGAAGGTTCTACATCTAGAAGATTCCTCCTCTAGAATGTTCGTAGGTGATGGTAGCACTATATAAAGGGGTTCAAGAAATGTAATGAGACATGAATAGAAGTATTTTATTTGGAGTGGTAGCTCAATATGAGGATTCCCCCTCAAAGAGGCAAGTGAACATGAGAGAATCCCTTCCATAATAAGATCCATTGTATGGTGTTGCCCTACCTCAAGGGTTTGATGATATCTTTGGATCTATTGTGGTACTTTGTATTTAGGTATTTGGTTCATAACAATTTGTGTACTGGTAGGTTGTGTACCAGTAGCCTGTGTGCTAGTAGACGGTGTACTAGTAGGCTGTGTACCAGGATCCACAACGATCCATTGTTCTTTGTCTACAAGAAGGTCCTCCATCTTCAGCTTCCATAGCTCAAAGTTTTTACCATTGAACTTCTCTATCTCAATTCTATAAGAGCTTTCCATTCCTCTTTTTTCACTCAAATAACCACTGTAAAATCTCCCACTAAACCCAGGTTTATCACAGACCCAAAATAAACTTGATCTATCAAGACCGAGCCAAACCCTCAACAACAAAGGCATCCCTCTGAAGACAAAAATGAGCTCTGATACCATATGTAAGTTTTAAACCTGTGAATTAAAGCAATGCCTATATATTCTTAAGAAAAACAAAAGTTAATTAATGGTTCATTCACATAGTACACAAAGATTTATACTAGAAACCCTCAACTGGGAAAACCTTTCTTATATTCATTATATCGAATTTCACCATTCACTATACAATATATATACAATGTTTTTAGGTATTCCATAGATACCAAAACCCTAATCCCTTAATCTGGGATTAATTTACAAAACCACTAAAAATAACAAAAACTGGCCAAAATTTTTTTTTGGGGCGTTGCCCCAAACTCTGTTAGCCCTAGGATACCACCCATTGCCGAACACTGTGCATAACTAAGGGGGGCATACTTTCCCCCCCCTGAGACCCCCTAGGAAAGTGCCCGATGCACATGGTACAAACATAGAACTAGTACAAGGGATCATCAGACGTAGTTGTCATATCTAAAGCACCCACACACACACATGCAAAGAATATCACACATACCCAACAATTGCAACTAGGGCCATTAGGATTCATTTTGGTAGGAACAATAAGACTCATAATGGCTGGAAAAATGGGAGGCGCAATCGTACAATACTCAAAATTCTGGGGTAAATGAGATGAGGATGAAGAACAACACTGGTTTCTATGTGACACCATTTGGAGGTCCAGAGGGACTCTGGATGTGAACAAGTTAGTGCAATTCCAGAATACTTTGAGGGGTTGCGCCCTCAAGTGGTACATGAAGGCTATTGAGCATAGGTTGGAAGGACAAGACTTTACCCTCAACCAGGTGTTTCAGAAGTTCATCACCAAATTCAAGCTACCTCAATTAGAACACCAATCTCTCTCTGAGTTGCGAGAGATTTAACAAAGATAGGGTGAGTCCACATGGGAGTATAGTCATAAGTTTAAGGATGCTATTGGGAGATTAGTGCATCCAATTCATGAAAATATCATTAGAGGGAATGGTACATACAATGACTACTACCCTTGATGTGAATCCCCCAGATGCAACAGAGGATAGCTACCTTGACAGATGCTTTGGAACAATCAATGAAGATTGAATCCATGGAAAGATATCCATGGAGTCTAAGGGTAACCATACCTCCAGTAGACACAAACCTATTGCAACTCCAGGGACAAATATCAACACTCACAGATAATATCCATGAATTAACTCTACCTAAACCAGGAGGACCTCAAGTTTGGTGCACAAGATGCTATAAAAAGGGTAATCTAGAAATTGAGTGTTTGCAGATGAGGGGAATGGAACCTACTCACAACTCAATGGACCCCCTTTCTACAATACCAACGAGAGGAGTTTCATAAGTATTTGTAGTGCCACCATTCCTTTCACTAATGAAATACCATGATTTTCCAAGAACCCAACCAACCCAAACAATCGAGTACTGTGAAATATGTTGCACTCATGAGAATGCACCAAGACACTACCCCATCTTGTAGAAGTATACGCCTATGCCTAATACAATACATTTTGAATTATATGGATCTATAATGCATGATACAAACCAATGTATAACATTATATGGGCTTGATGATAGATTGGATTAGACTACATTCAGGGTAAATGAAACACCCCAAGGAACTGAAAGAGGCCGAGGGAGTGGGGGTGGAGGTGGATTTAGAGGAGGAAGGAATGGAGGAAGAGGACTAGGCTGATGTTACAATTGTGATGAACAAGGACACATGGCCATAGATTATCCTCATCCGAGACAACCATGGTGTTCACACTACAAAACTAATGTTCACACAACTGAATATTTCCCAGACCTGATCGCCAAGTGGGAGGAATGGGTTCGTCAAAGAGGAGACAACTTCATAGGCTAGGAAATTAGGAGGGAATTTGAAGGGAGGATACCCAAAATCAACATCATCACTCACGATGGAGCAACAACTAGGGCAGATGCATATAGTCAACCCAAGATTCAAAAATCATCCACCAAGGATGACATGTATGTCAACCCTTTGAAACAAAAACTATTTTTCAAAGATGCAATAGAAATATTTAAAGATATCTCTGCTCTAGAAATAGTGGAAAATCCTCCTAAATTCATCCTTCAACCTAATATTTCTCAAGCCTCTACCTCACCACCTGCACCCAGGAATCCTGTAAACTCGAGAAGACACCCTAAGCAATCCTAGAAAGTAATTAACCTCTGGTTTCAATTATTCTCTGAGATCCTTGAAGATGAAAAACTTAATGAGAAGTTGCAGAACAACCTATACCTAGTCTTGGGAGATGAGGGAGCTCCAGAAACCATTGTAACCACCAACCTCCCCAAGAAGAATACATAGAAAATACAAAGGACGAATGTGTGAAGTGGAAAATAATTTAGGTTGGAAGCCGATCTAGATGAGTTTGAGATCAAAGATGTCATGCTAGACTTGGGATAAGATGTCAATATCTTACCCAAAAATACTTGGGAGGCATATGATCATGTATTCCCCAAGTTAGTGTATTCCCCCATCCAGCTGAGAATGGAAAACCAATACTTTATTTTCCTAGTAGGGAGGATGGAAAATGTACTGGATATAGATGTTGCGGTAGTTAAAATGACAACTGATTTTGAAGTGATTGAAATCATGGAAGACAAAGACCCCTATCTTGCCTTATTAGGAATTAACTAGGAATATGAAAATTATGTTGTCATTGACTTAAAGAGGGACACCATGATGTTTGAGGCGGATGGAATAAAGGTAGTCTAGCCCTTATATTTGTACTTAGGGCATAGATATACTGAGTGAGTGGATAATAATATGGAGTCAGAAGTTATTGACGAGTTATACACCATAACAACGAGGATGAGATCGGATTATATTAACCCCACAACAAACATATCTCTAAGTTGAAGGAGCATATAGTCAACCGATAAGGACTCAGAACTGGATTTTGACACTTGGCATCAAGTTTCATATGAAATATTCTCAAGATGTTGCACAATTATTAGGGAAACAAGATGGATTGGAACCAGGATATGGAATCACCGAACATATTATGGTACTTCAGAGTTGGACAACTTTCTCATCGACATAGAAGTAAAAATTGCGCCTGATCTAAGAATCTCAGTTTTTGATATATCCTTGAAGGACACCACAGCTAGATGGTGGGCCTCTCACAAAGCCATGATTCTGAATTGGGAGGATGCACAAAGAGTTATTCGATGTAGATTCCTTAGTAGCAATCATTTGAAATAATATATGAGCATGGATTTTCATGGTATGTAACTGTTTGATGGGAAGTCTAACCCTAGAGTGCATGTTGAGCACTGCTTAAAGAAATGGAAATTTACAAAAGTACCCTCTCGGCTATGGGTTCAACTATTTTTCCACTCACTAGGTGGGATCCCAAAATCCTGGTACACACATGAAGAAACTAGAATACAAACAAGTTGTTGGAAGACCTTGAAAGACTAGTTTTGCAGATATTTGTCCTTCACTAGTAAGTCCCCTAAGCCTCACTTAGTCCTTCAAATAATTCAGGAGATGTTATTTACTAAAATTTGTAAACACAGATCAAGCCCAGTAGTATGTTCTGATCACGTCCATTTTATTCAGTCCAATGGAGGTCACAAACCTATTGGAATACCTTTAACTTGTTGTAAATTGATAAAGGCCTGGAATAATCCAATGAATTAGAATATCTTAGAAAACTAAATATCAAAGAGACTGAAGGTACCAAAGAAATACAGGACACTATACCCACTCATACCTGTAGCTCCTATAACCATCCCCTGAACTGGAAAAAATTAAATATAGGGAGTAAAGATCATTCTAAGATAGCTTCCATAGGAGATTATTGGGATGAGAAAACCATGAATGGAGTCCAGATCATGTTGCAAGAATATGAGGAATTATTCCCAAAAACCTTATAAGAACTAAAAGTTATAAAAGGAGCCATAGGGGAGATGAAGATCGATCTAAAACCTAACTCAAAATCCATGAAGCATAGACCATATCATTTCAATCCCAAGGTAAAAGAGAAGGTCAATAAGGAAGTGGAAAAAATGATTGCAACAGGATTGATCTTTCCTGTCGAGGAAACAAAGTGGGTTATCCCCATAGTAATACATAGCAAGAAGGATACAAAAGACATTTGGTTCTGTGTCAACTACAACAATCTAAATTATGCATGTTTGCATGATCTATTCCTGACACCCTTCAATGATGAGGTGTTAGACCTAGTTGTGGGGAAAGAAGCTTATTCGTTTACAGATGGATTCTCGGGGTATCACCAATTCAAAATTTCAAAAGAAGACAAGAAGAATGCCACATTCATAACTGAGTGGGGGTCACTCATGTACAATCTGATGCCTTTTGGCTTAAAGAATTCCCCAACAATCTTCTCCAAGATCATTATAGAAACATTTCGTGACTTCATACACAAGTTTCTAGAAGTCTACATGGATGATTGGACTATATATAGTTTTTTGAAGGAGCATGTAGGGATACTATGGTTGATGTTTGATAGATTTAGGGAATTACATATATCTCTAAACCCAAGGAAGTGTATTTTCTGTGTACCACACGACAACCCGCTAGGCCACATTATTTGTTGGGAAGGAGTTCTAGTGGACCCAACTAAAGTTATAGTTATCCTAAACATGTCACCACCTACAAGTGCTAAACATTTGTGCTCGACGCTTGGGAATACATGATTCTACTGTAGGTTCATCAAAAAATATGCAAGTATCACTGCAAAAATGGATAAACTATCGAAGAAGTCTGAAGCATTTTGATGGACAGTTGAATGTGACAAGGAATTTGATATCCTCAAGGAAAAACACAATGCTGCACCCATTCATATATACCCCAACTGGGATACTGAATTCCATGTACATGTGGATGCATCAGGTATCTCCCTAGGAGCCATTTTAATGCAATGAGGAGAAGGGAATATGGAACACTCTATCTACTTTGCTAGCAAAACAATTTCTTAAGTTGAACGCAACTACACAACAATCGAAAGGGAAGGTCTAGCTATGCTTTATGCATTGCAAAAATTTAGACACTATTTACTAGGCTCTCACTTTAAGTTTTTTACTGACCATTCCATGTTGAAGTACATAGTTAATAAGTCAGTCCTTGAGGGAAGAATTTACAGATGGACCTTACTATTTAAAGAGTTATCATTTGAGGTAATTGTCAATCCTGGCATATGTAATGCAGGTCTATACCACCTATCCATACTAGAATCAGGGGAAAGTGGAGGAACAATGGAAGACCAGATCCCCAATGCAGACCTGTTTCAGATTGAAGCCATCACAGAGTATCTTAACAACATTGCTACCTTCCTCAGCTCAAGGACCTACCCAAAAAATTATTCCGCAACATAGAAATGACACATGGTGGTTTGAGCAATAGAATACCAGCTGGTTGTGGGAAAATTCTACAAGGTGGGACTAGATAACATCCTCAGAAGGTGTGTCCTAACCTGTGAGAGGAAAATTATACTGTGGGAATTCCATAATGGAAATATGGGAGGACATGTTGGAGGGAAAGATACATAACATAAGGTACTTCAAGTCGGGTTGTGGTGGCCAACATTATTCAAGGATGCTAAATCTTGCGACATTTTCCAATGAGTAGGGAAGCCATCCCACAAAGATGAGTTACCTCTTTATCCAGTTAGAGAATTACATGCCTTTGAGAAGTGGGATGTGACTTTATTGTACCAATTAATCCACCCACCAAGCATTCAAAGGACAGATATATCATCACCACAAAATACATGGAAGTTTAGGATTTTTCAATAGATACAACTACTAGATTCATATTTGAGAACATTATTGCCCGGTTTGGATGTCCTAGGAGCTTGACCCGTGATCAAGGCAGTCACTTCATCAACAACACAATCGCAACATTGACAACATAATTCCTCATCCAACACCATAAGAGCAGTCCTTATCAACCATAAGATAATGGGACAATGGAGGCATTCAACAAGATTTTGGAAAGTGGACTAACAAAGGTGTGCTATGCAAAAAAGGAGGTCTGGGATGATAGAGTTCCAACAATCTTATGGGATTATAAGACCACCAAAAATAAGTTGCACATGTATACCCCATTTCATTTTGTTTATGGTAAGGAAATTTTTGTACATGCAAAGTTTATCACCCCTAGTCTCTATATAGCATAGGATACACATATGAAAAATGATGAATCAATTGCGCAAAGAATTGCATAATTGCAGGAACTTGAGGACGACATATTCTTAGCTGATTTTCATCAGTAAGTGGAAAAATATAGGTAGAAATCTTGGCATGACAGACAGATTAGGTCCAAGAGGTTTTCACAAGGGGACAAGGTACTCCTCTATGACATTTGTTATTAGAAACATCTAGGAAAGTTGCACATGGTTTGGTTAGGTCCATTCCTAGTCACTGAAATTTGACAGTCTAGTGCAGTCAAGCTAGCACAACTGGATGATATCTTTAGACTAGGATGGGTGAATAGCGCACACCTGAAGCCCTACATTTCCCATACTTAATAGAGGGAATGTTTCTCCGGTCCAAGGGAGCTTGTATAATATCTAGACTTTGCTTATCTGTTGTAAAACTATTTTTAGTAGATGTAATAACATCGGAGTGTTCTCAGTGGTGCCACAACATATGTTTTCTTAGTCTAATGGTTAGCTCTTTTCATAAATACTTACTCAGCAATGCATTTTCAGAGAAGTCACCAATTCTCCCAATCATACCCATAAAGCCGCCATAGAACCACATTNATAAAACAGATTAATGACTAATTGTCAATTACATCACGTCCAGTTGTAAACTTTATGTTAACTATCGAAAAATGATCAAAACATCCCATCAAGTCTTAAAAGTACCTATATGCGGGGATGCTGTGGTTATTCCCATTGCGATTCTCAACCATTAAAATGGTAAGTCCCTCACATCAGCCACATGTTGGTCAGGCCACCCATTAAAGTTAGGATCTGTTCAGATATTTTACCCCATTATTAGTCCTGTCGGATCTCTGCACTATAGGATGTGTCACTAGATTAATTACTATATCATTTATGGGCAATTACTAGTTTACACTGTTACCTCATCTATAACACCACACAATATTATTGTGAACGAAAAAATGTTAAATTAGTTACCCTCTATCCTTGAGTTTCCCACACCCTGGTACATTCAGAGAAGCCTCTTGCTCCCCATCTGTGTCCCCACCCCAATTCATTGCGTTTACCAGTGGAAGGATGAAGCTCAATATCAAAAATGTTGGGAATAACAGGAGGAAGAAGATCAGTCTCTAAGGAAGCAATCTTAGGCAAGCCCTATGATCCCATAATCTAGGTGTTGGGTGATGTTAAAGGGAAGGCCAATCAAGAAAAAATCCTCAGCCTAGATCTAACTGATGCAATGTTATTCCGACAGATGAGTATCGATGTGTTTTGGGAGATGGGTTCTGAGACAATAGGGGAAGTGAAATTTGTCCCAAATCCTGACTTTATCAACCTATTCATCTCAATAATGATGCACCTCAAGGATTTACCAGTGTTTGGGACCACTGGTGAGGTTGCATGATGCACCAAGTTCTTTATAAGAAGAGTGGATGACAAGATCTTATGGATCAACAAGAGATAACCCATCCATATAGAGGATATCCATCATCTCACATGACTGCCATTGGAAGGTGAGGATGTATCTAAAGGGTTCCAAGGCCTAATAAAGCATGACAAAAAGAAGGGTGAAATCAGTTTGTATGAAAAAATCCATACCTAGCGAGGGGGTTGCATAATGAAAATCTTCCCACTCCTAGTTTCTCAATCTCTAAGGTCAAATATTGTCATTGAGGTTCCACAAGTTTCAAATGAGACCTCATAAGTTCCACTCACAACATGGAAAACAACTCAACAAGAGATGGTGTCTCAAGCACCACAGGAGACTCATTCAGGACAACACACCATGTCATTGAAAGAGAAGTTAGAGACAATACTCCAAGACCCACAACTATGCTCAAAACTATTATAACTCTGCCTGGAGAAAATGAAAGCTATCCATTTACTTTTGATGTGCCTGAAGAACAAATTGTCTCAGTACTTACAGAGACCATCCCCAGGAGAGGAAGAGGTTGAGACACCCTCAGAACAATCCATGTCCAATGTTCTTCCACTTCAAAGTAGATTCCTGTTGGAAGCTATAGTCACATCCAATGAGGTATCTCACTTTTTGACACCACATCTAGTAGGATTGATCAGATCCTCTACTGATCACTTGGGGCAACGAATTCAATAAGATGAAAAGCAAGATAAATTCTAGAGACAGGATGGGATGATGGAAAAAAACAAATGAATGCATGAGGAATATTTAAAACTCCATGCAGAGAAAAACAATGGAGAAGGTGAAGGAAAAATTAACATAATTCTGGCTGACTTTCAGGAAAGTAACACCTCAATTTCTAGAGTTCATCACAACCAAAGAGCCAGAGAAAAAAATGAATTAGTCCAAGAAGCATGGGGGGTGCTGGTAGACCGTGAAAAGGACCTCCAAGAGTAGTTGGAGTAAATGAAGTTGAAGGTCGAGGCATAGCCCATAGAGCTCCAACAACAACTGGAAAGGGTTTTCTTGGAAGGAAACGATGCCAAAGACATGATACAGAAGAATATTGTTAAGTGCACTACCATTTTCAAGGAAGTCAATGATTATATGGGTGTGATAAATCAACGCAACCAAGAACTAAACATGTTATGTATGGAAATCCAAACCCTCAATGAAGAAGTTTCCAAAGCAAAGGATCCTTTGGAACAACAAGAAATATTTGATGATATCCAACAACCTGACAACATTTTGAATGCCCTATTTGAAGCTCAAACAATGGCCAAGAAGGAACAAAGAGCCTTTCGACTAGTAGTACAAACTGCATACCTCTAGATGCATCAGGTAGAGACACTAGCCGATGCAGAATATAATGCTCTTATCACATCAAATCCAAAGGGGTTCAACACCAATGCAACTCAATAGTTTGTAGCAGAAGCCTCATTGCTTTCCAGGAAGTGGCAAGACAAAATTGAACATTTTCAGGAGATCAGGGAGAAATCCATGGAAACAGTACTAGATTTGGGCCCTTCATTTGAAGGAGCCAAGGAAGAAACAACTCGAGTCAGGGATGGAAGCACACTGGAAGAATAAATAAAAGCCACAGAGGGATCACAAGCCAAACCATAGACCACAAAATAAATAAAGACTTGACTCTGTTTGAGTCAAGGATTATGGTTGGGGCCTATTGGGACTTTCGTTTTCATAAATAGAAGTTTCACAAGCTACCACAGATCTAGAAAACCAATAAAAGGAAGGAAAATAAGGTTTAGTGAAAGAGCATGAAATCGAAATGCGCTGGAACAAAAAATGATTGGAGGTCAGGGTACAATCAATTTTAGGAGGAGAAATTGAAACATAATCAAGAAGAAGAGAGAGCTTGCGGGTTCTCTAACAACAAGAAAGGATTATAATGTATAATGAAAAGGGAGGATTGTAATCAGTATGGTGTTGCATAGTGATAACTATTGGGTAGTGACAATTTCATTTGCACCATATTAGGAATGTAACGGAAACTAGTTTTGTACTACAATAGAGGTAGTAAGGGCAAGAGACTAGAGAGAATATGATCTAGTCTTGTACTATATTGAGATGTACTTGTTGATTCTCTCTGGCATGATTTTTTATATGTATGAGATAATATGTTATGTATTTTGGGTAAGGAATCTAATATAATAGAATACTGATGGGGATAAAATTTGAAAGAAGACTCTGTATATGATGATCTCTATTTCCATGGAATGATATTATGTTATGTCTATTATGCATTATGCTTCTGTATTTCTTTGTGATGTTCTATGCAACTTTGTTACTATGTCCTAGGTATGAGGTGTTAAAGACTGTAATATTTTTAATCTATCTTGTGCAAGAATGGTATCAATATTGATAACTTGTAGACCCGACTAAGCATTCTTCTTACCCTCCCCTTATTCTCATGTCTGAGTCACTCTTCGGGTGAGACTTCTTCCCTTTCAGGAAGATAAAAATTCCAGTGCACTAGACCACATTGGTACCCTTTTGTTGGTAACCTGAAGAGGACCTTGGTCTGACTATTTTGTGCCAAAAAGAGTTGACTGAGATTGCAATTCCTTTCTTCATTTCTTATGTTTCTTTTCATTCAACCCTTCAACTCACATCTTGAAATAGCTTTGTTTGTCCTTGAAGCTTGGTTGACTAAAACTGAATTTGTTTGAAATTAGAAATAATTTGACAATAACTGATTTACTTGCGATCTGATTCCCTACCATAGATAGTTAATTTTGAGTGATCATGACCAAGAGAACCATTTCTATTTGCGATTCTGACATTTTACGGCTTTGATTTTTAGTAGGAGTTCATAGGAAATTTCAAGACTAGTTCTACACATATTGTTCTTGTTTCTCATAAGTTTACTTACCCAATCAATAATTAAATGCCCTAGACTCTAGACCAGTAGATCAACCCAACATTTTGGCATCATTTCCGGGGAGGCACTAAAGGAATTACTCTTGAAATTGTAAGATTTATGTTGTTTGCTTGATTTTCATTTTCTTCTATCAAATTCTTGTTTCCATTTTGTTTTTTTTTCCAAAATTTATGACTTGGAGGAGGAGAAACAATAAGACGAGAGGTAGGAACCTATGCATCCACTTTAATGGGTATCTCTAAGCCCTCTTCTTGTTGGAACTGTAAGTTTGTTTTCTTTTATGCAATTTTTTATTCATGGAAATAAAAGCTATCTCATGTCAATAGACAATTTGGTGACAACATGGTCTTATTAGCATGAGGGCATTCAAGAACATGATCATATATTTATTTAAGTTTTTTTGGTGTGGTGTGTTTGATTTTATTTTAAAGAAGTATTTTTTTTTGTGAAAACCCCCTATACACTAATCCATACATGAGAAGAACCTCTTGAATGACTAGAAGAACTTGAAAATGCTCAAGAATTTGTTGAGTAAGGGAGGATGTATCATTGTGTTGCTACAAGGATTTTCTCAAATCCTTTCCCAAATTTTAGAGTCATCACCAAGGAAGATTTTGCATCTCATGAACTAGTAGACAAAAAAATTATCCATGCATAGATCACAGAAGAGGAGGACTTGGAAGTTTCTTCTAATCCTTATCATCAAGAAGGAAAGATCAATGAGTCATGGATAATTTCAGATGAGGAGTAGATACTAGATCCATAAATTGAAGAATTTATTTGATGCTTGTCACCGGATCCTTTGTGTACTCAGGCATATGATGATCAATTTTCCAAATAAATTCATGACATAAAAACTACATGAAATCAAGGAAACAAGGATCATATAGAAGTTTGGTTTCAATCAATCACCAGTTTGCAACATCACTCCATATTTCAACAATTCTTGGCACCATCTCTACAAAAGAAGTCAACCTCTCATACTATGGTAATCATTAAGGTATATTTTACAAATTTTGATTTGAGTACACTAGATATATTTCTATGTGAATGGATGCATTGGAAGTATTCCTACACTTGAAAGAGGTTTTTTGTTTTCAAGTAAAGTAGGATAGTGTAGAAAAATAAATAAAGATAAATAGAATAAAAAATAGTAAAGAGAAAAATAATTTTAGAATGTGAAAACCAGGATCTGGCGCATCTAAACATGTCTCTAATAGAAAGCCAGGTAATTGGTTGGTATAGTTCACTTTCTCGTTAATTTTTTTTGCAGAATTTGTTTTACAGTATGGTTAGAATAAGTTAATTATTGTTCCAGTGATTTACAATTGTAGCAGACTTCCATTTTGATTATCAACATTTTCAGTTTATTCTTCTAAAGCAACTTCAAACAGAGAAGTTCTCTGCAGTAGAAGAATACAACAACACTTACAATACAATTTCATCCATATTAACAAAATAATTATATACATTTCCTGTATTAAAAAAAAAACAGTAATTAAAGGAAAAGCATTTGACTTTTCTTCTTCAACAACATTTGATTTTTCTTCTTCAATAGAAATTCATTTTTATTCAATAGTATTTGAATTTTCCATAGTTAGCAACATCTACTTTGTTTTCAATCACCGGTAGTACGAACTCCATGTTCACTTCAAGAGAATAATACTTTTCTCTGCAATAAAAGCTTTCATGCATATTAGTGCAAAAAAGTACAAACATTTTCCTGTAAATGAAGAAAATTCCTACAAACAAAGAAGGATCGAAAGAAACAATGGTTTAAGAAAATCAATAGAATCTCCAGAATAGAACTAGTTTGCAGAGGTGGTATTTTAAATCCTGATATCCAGTGACATAATCCTTAAATTTGTTGAGAGCATAACCGTTGAAAGAAATTCATTTTCAGTAACTATGTAGTTCATATCTACACCAGATAAGATTTTGATAACAAAATAAATTGCATAAGGTGATGCAGGAGCATCATTGGCAAGCATGCAGAACAAGACTTATCAACGTATGGGAATCTGCACGAGACCTCAACGTTGGCAGTTTCAACCGACATTTTGAAATCTAGTTTAACTCAGCACCAACAAGATCTTCGAGGCACGCTTGAACGATCGTGAGCGAAGTGGGAGTTTCCACTCTAGCTCTGGAATGCGACTGCACTGGGATGGTTGTTAGGATAAGTTTTTATGTAGACAAGTATTCAGGGCGAACCCTTAGAGCCCTTTGATATAAATAGAGGTTTTGTATGCCCGATTGAGGTTGGATGCAGGGTAGATAACTGCAAGTTAGGAAGAGATTT
>ML790763.1:22940-63976 GCA_009831015.1 Picea engelmannii | reverse complement strand
TCTAAACCCTAACCCTCATTTCCCCCCTCTTTTTTTTTTTTTTTGTGAGGCCCCTGGCTACATGATCAACCGCCATGGCCATTCCCTCTGCACCTCCTTCGTGGTTCTTGCGTTGAGTTGGTGCATGTAGTGCAAAGATAGGGATTCCTCCTCGTCACCTGGCACTTAGTCTTGGGTGACTTTTGAGTTGGTGTTATGTGTGTTATGTGTTGCAGACTGTGGCGGTGAGGATATCACGTAAAGGGGAATGTTGTTGCTGAGCAGGTCGCATGGAGCGGAAGCTAGGCCTACTGCTAATTTTTTTTATCTATTCATATTTTTTTTTTTACTGTCTAGTGTTCAGTGCTAGCTCAAGGACGATGGCTTGTATGTAGTTGTTTTATAATTGAATTGTGTTGTTGATGGTTGGAGGTCCGCGACTTGCACGTGAGCTTTCCTCCTTCGTGGCTGTGTGAGCTCAGTCTGCACTGATCTTTGTGGTGTGACTATGAAGTGTGCATCTCTCATGGTAATTGCTAACTGCTGACTTGTTGTGTGATGATATAGTTGGTGCGCTTATGGGGAGGTCCGGGGTTTGAACCCCACGTACTCAAATCCTTTGCAAGGACCACCCAACTGGTGCGTCACATTGTATTGCGTAGTGCATGACTAATTGGCCCATGGGCTATTCCCTTTGCGCCTTGTGTATAAGTTGTCAACTATTGCCTTGTTACTTGAATCAGGCTTTCCTGAGCTGTCTGTGATGTCATTGATTCTTGAACTTGATATGTAAGACTAAAACCCTTTGTTGTGTTGCAGGTGATTGGCTTCTGACGCTGGCTCATGGGCGTTAGTTTGTATGTTTTTTCTTTGGTAAAGGCCTGCGGGATCCTCCTTTGTGGCTTGGAAAAGGCCTGCAGGTATGCAATGGAGCTTGGGTATTCCAATGCCCAAGTCAGGACCAAGGCCAAGCCACGAAGAAGGAAATGCATTCTGGAAAGACTCGAACCCTTGATCTGGAATTTGATTACGGTAGATGGCCATTTCGAAGCTTGCCTATGGCTCTGCAACGCAATGGCTTCGCTCAATAAAATATCTCGCCAAGAATAGTTTGCACTCTTCTTTGATATTTTTCATTCCCCAAACCCTCCAAAAATGATGAAGGGCGCAACGGACAAATGCTGGTGAGGCAACTTCTGAGAATTCTCTGCGAAAATGCCCCTAAAAAAAAAGGGGGGAGAAAATCATATCCAAGAGAAGCCACATTTTGCAGGCGTTTTTTTTTTTTGAGGTACAATCTCAAATGTAACTCGTGATATTAAACAAGTGAGATTTTTATGCCTGAAATCCAGGTACAATCTCAAATGTATGGTTGTGAAAGATATTATTTTACATTTTTTTTTTAACAATGGAATTTGAAACCTCAACCCTAGTTTAAAAGCTTAATTTTTTTTTTAAAGTCTAAACCTCAATTATGGACATTTTTCAATTCTAGGGTTTCCAAGTTTCTTACTTTCGTTCCTTGAAAGTTGAAATTTGAATCGTAAATCTTGAAATTTTAATTATAATAGTGAACCCTTAAGTTTCTGACATGATATTTTTGAAAACTGGGATTTTAATATGCCTTACATTTTTTTTCATGTAGGTGAAATGATATCCTTGTTACTTGAGTTCAGCCAATAGGGTTTTTGAATTCTGGAGATACATTATAAATGACTCACGACTGAACATTCAGTTCAAGATTTTCGGAGTTTAAATTCTAACACAAAAATATTAAAATAATATTATTTTTATTGTTTAACTGTAAGTTGTTTATGATACATAACCCAAACTTCAGAAATCCTATTGGTTGAAAATCTTAGTGATTTATTAGCTAATTTATCTTACTTTCAACTTGTCTACACTCTCTAACCATAATTTATGGTAGAGATTTCTATCATTTGAATTCTGGACTTATGTTGGGAAGTAAGAGGAAGAAATGCATGTAGTATGAATATTCTTGCTTTTGAATTAAGGGTATTTGTTAACGCTTAAAATTCCCCAGATCAGTATACTTTGATCTTAGCACCCATATACTGAACTCAAAGCTGCAAGGCAATTGAGGAACTGTGGTACCTGTATCTAGAAAATTGTACAAGATGATTCTTGTGAAAACTGAATGCAAGCAGGCTGTTTGCAAACCATCAGATGTAGGTTCTACTCTTTCTTTCTGCCATGTAATAAGGATGTTTCAATGTTAGGCTTCTGAGAAAATTCTCCATACAGGGGATAAGGTGGGTAGGTAGGCTCTTGGCTCCAGATTTTAAACCAGGGCCCTGATACCATGTGTAAGGTCTCTTCCAACAGAGCCTTATAAAACATAAATTAAATAGAGAAATGTTATTCTAACTAGTTAACCATTCATTATTCAACATACTTAAATTTTTTATATTCAACATCATAATAAACCCTATATTCAACATACTCAGCATGACAATAAACCACTTAAAACAACATAATGATGAGAATACATACCTCTAACTGATGCTACTGCAATTCTCCAACTCTGCCTGATGCTCTTCCCAAAACCGACTAACCTCCCAGCCAACTAGGAACAGATCCTCTCCGACTCCCTAGCTCTAGGATTCCGTAAGGATTCCTGGCCCCTGAGCCCAAAACTCCCAGCAACAGGTGCCCCCCCCCTATAACAGTCCTACAACCAACTTCTCTAGCCAAAAACCAGTAATACAGTCTTCCAATCTCCCAAAAATAAAAATGCCCAATACAGTCTCCAATATGAAAAATAATGCTCCCTCCCCCAAAGTCCAAAAGTACCCCGTCTCGAATGTTTTTTCCTCCTCTTATCCTCCTTTCCCCCCCTCTCTCATTCACCTCCTTCTCCCTTCATTAAGTTTCACCCACCTTATCCTTCCATTCAATTTCACCCACCTTATCCTTCCACTAAATGTCAACCACATTATCCCCTTTTCATTAATGGGTCATCTACCGATTCAAAATAATAATTAAAAATTTATTAATATTTCCAACATAAAATTTAATAATTTATTAAACCAATATCCCATAAACCAATATTTAATTATGATAATATAATTAATTAAACTAATATACATTCAACAAATATTTAATCAGGACAATTAATTAATTAATTAATTAAACTTAATATACTTTAAACAAATATTTAATTATGACAATTAATTATTTAACTAGGGTTGTTACACACAGAGACGAGCACCTGATATTGGAGACATCAACGATGCTGAGAGTGAAACAGTAGAAGTCGAAGAAGCTACAGGAGATGATGTTTCCAAAGAATGCTTGTTGAGAGCAATTGTTAGATTGGGAGGTGGAGCCAAGATAGAGGTCCCAATGTATGAAGGCAATTTAGATGCTGAAGAGCTACTGGATTGGATAAGATCCATGGACAAAAATTTCGACTATGAAGATGTCGATGAAGAGAGAAAGGTGAAAAAGGCTGTCACCCGGCTCAAAGAACATGTAACACTATGGTGGGATGAAATGCAGGCTGAGAGGAGGAGCCAAGGAAAACAAAGGATAAAGATTTGGGACAGAATGGTAGCCAAGCTGAAGGCTAAGTTCATGCCCAAGGATTATCAGATTAATCTATTAAGGAAGATGTAGAACATGAGTTAGAAAGGGATGACAGTTAAGGAGTACACAGAGGAGTTCTATAGGCTGAACACCAAAACTGGACAAGGGGAGAGAGATGAAGAAAAATTCGCTAGATATATGAATGGCTTGAGATATGAAATCTAGGATGAGCTCAACATGATGTCAGTAAAGACAATGGAGGCTTCTTATCAGTTTGCGCTGAAGGCAGAGAAGAAGTTGGCTAGAAAGTAAATCCAACAAGGAAGAGGCAAAGGCCCAGTCCCAACTAGAGGTAAGGGAGTTACCCATGACAAGGCACATAAGTCCAAGGACGAGGCTGAAAAACCACACAGTCACTCAAAAAGAGGAGAAAATTCTCGATAAAGACAGGGTGGTGGAAGAAGTTCTTCTATAGGAAGAGGAAGAAGAGGAGGAGGAGAAGTAAGGTGTTATGCCTATGGAAAGACAGGACACATGTCTTGGGAATACCTCAAGAAAAAGAAACAAGGAGGAGGTGAAGCTCACATTTTAGAACCACAAAGAAGAGATGTTGAAGTAGGAGTAGAGGATGGGAGATCCCTAATGTTGAGGAAGGTTCTCTTAAAACCATTTGAATTAAGAAAAAACCATAGTGGTTTGAAATATCTTCTTGAGAAACCAAATTTGAATGTTAGACAGACAAGATGGATGGAATTTTAAGTGAGTATGAATTTGACATAAACATATCAAAGGAAAATAAAAGAAAGTTTTGGATTAATTCAAAAAAAGAGTACATCTCATGCATGCTACAACCATTAGTATACATCGGTCAGATTTGAAGAGAAGAATTTTAGATGTTGTTGTTACAGACTAGCATTACCTACAGGTAAAAGAAGGTTTACCGTAGGAACATGTACAATAGAAAATTAAAGAGTATGAGATGAAGGAAGATGGATTACTTATGCATAAAAATATAATTTATTTTCCTAGGTTTGGAGAACTTAGGAATTTGGTTTTAAACGAAATGCATAATGTTCTGTATGTCAGACATCCCAGTTACTAGAAAAAAATTACTGCAATAAGAAGCCAATTATTTTGGCCTAGAATGAAGAAGGATGTTGTTGATTACATTTTCAGATGTATGGAATGTCAAAGAGAGAAATATTATCATAGACACCCAACAATTTTACTACAACCATTGCCAATTCCATAGAAGAAATGGCAAGTGGTAACCATTGATTTTATCACTAAGATGCCTAGAACAATCAGACAACATGATTCAATAATGGTAGTTGTTGATAAATCGACAAAATATACTCATTTTGTTCATGTGAACCAACTCATACGACAACTAATATTGCATAAATGTACATGACAAAGATTGTTGGGTTGCATGGAATACCTAAGGCGATTGTCTCATATAGAGATACAAAGTTTACTTCAAATTTTTGGAGGGTATTATTTAAAGGATTTGGTACAAATATGAACTTTAGCACAACATACCATCCACAGTCAAATGCGTAGACAAAGAAATTCAATCAAGTAATTGAAGACATGTTAAGAATGTATGTGATGTATAAGCCATCTAGGTGGGAAGATTACATGCATTTGGTTGAGTTTTCCTATAATAATGGGTATCAAGATTCATTGAAGATGTGCCCATTTGAAGATTTGTATGGTAGAAAATGCAATACTCCAGTGAGTTGGGACAACCCAAAAGACAGAGTAATACTTGGTCCAGAATAACTCAAGGATATGGAAGACAAGATGGTTAAAGTCAAATAGAATTTAAAGGCAACACAAGATAGATAGAAGATTTATGAAGATAAGAACATAAAAAATAGAGAATTTAAAGTGGGAGAGCATGTGCTTTTGAAAGTGAATACCAAGAAGATATCATTAAAGTTGAGAAATTGTACAAAGCTAGCAACTAGATTCTATGGTCCATTTGAGATATTGGANGTCAGATTTGAAGAGAAGAATTTTAGATGTTGTTGTTACAGACTAGCATTACCTACAGGTAAAAGAAGGTTTACCGTAGGAACATGTACAATAGAAAATTAAAGAGTATGAGATGAAGGAAGATGGATTACTTATGCATAAAAATATAATTTATTTTCCTAGGTTTGGAGAACTTAGGAATTTGGTTTTAAACGAAATGCATAATGTTCTGTATGTCAGACATCCCAGTTACTAGAAAAAAATTACTGCAATAAGAAGCCAATTATTTTGGCCTAGAATGAAGAAGGATGTTGTTGATTACATTTTCAGATGTATGGAATGTCAAAGAGAGAAATATTATCATAGACACCCAACAATTTTACTACAACCATTGCCAATTCCATAGAAGAAATGGCAAGTGGTAACCATTGATTTTATCACTAAGATGCCTAGAACAATCAGACAACATGATTCAATAATGGTAGTTGTTGATAAATCGACAAAATATACTCATTTTGTTCATGTGAACCAACTCATACGACAACTAATATTGCATAAATGTACATGACAAAGATTGTTGGGTTGCATGGAATACCTAAGGCGATTGTCTCATATAGAGATACAAAGTTTACTTCAAATTTTTGGAGGGTATTATTTAAAGGATTTGGTACAAATATGAACTTTAGCACAACATACCATCCACAGTCAAATGCGTAGACAAAGAAATTCAATCAAGTAATTGAAGACATGTTAAGAATGTATGTGATGTATAAGCCATCTAGGTGGGAAGATTACATGCATTTGGTTGAGTTTTCCTATAATAATGGGTATCAAGATTCATTGAAGATGTGCCCATTTGAAGATTTGTATGGTAGAAAATGCAATACTCCAGTGAGTTGGGACAACCCAAAAGACAGAGTAATACTTGGTCCAGAATAACTCAAGGATATGGAAGACAAGATGGTTAAAGTCAAATAGAATTTAAAGGCAACACAAGATAGATAGAAGATTTATGAAGATAAGAACATAAAAAATAGAGAATTTAAAGTGGGAGAGCATGTGCTTTTGAAAGTGAATACCAAGAAGATATCATTAAAGTTGAGAAATTGTACAAAGCTAGCAACTAGATTCTATGGTCCATTTGAGATATTGGATAGAATAGGGCTAGATGCATACATGCTTGCATTTGCTACTTCCATGAATGTGCATAATTTATTTTATGTCTCTTTGTTGAAAAAGTATGTGCATGATCTTAACCATGTTATTGATTGGAATTTGATTCAGGTGGATCCAGAAGGGGAATTTCAAGCCCAATCAATTCACATATTGGAAAAAAGGTCAAAATGCTCTGAAATTGAGTCATAGAACCGATAAACATTCAATGAACCTGCTATGGTCCTGAATATGCTACTTGGGAGCATGAATATTCCATGCAGGAAGATTACCCATGCCTTTTTGAAGAATTTTGAAATTTTGATTTATGTTTTGTATATGCACTAAGGACAATGCCAAAATAAGGGGAGGGGAATGTAATACCTCGATTTTGAGTCCTCGAATTAATAATTTATTTTGTTTATTTGATGAAAGGTCGGAGTGCCTAAGAAATGTGATACTTGGATAATTATCAATAACAAAATATAGAATTGGCTAAAATATGGACAAGGACAATATCTATAGGAGGAAATTATTCCACGAGAGAGGTGGAAAGATGAGGAGCTAAACCTTTACTTTTTAAAACTATTTTTATTTTACCCAAATTGAAATTTTTGGAGAGAAAGAGGGGGGTTACATGAGCTTCATGGAGAGAGGCCACATTATTCTTTTGATATTTAAATAATGTTGTTGATTTCCTTGAGGTTGGCCATTCATTCTTACTCAAAATTTGTTTTTGGAGTTATTCCTCTCGAATTCACTCTTATGCTCATTCTTGGTTATGCACGAGGAAAAGAAAATGAACTTATAAAGGAATGCATCCATGGTTGGTTGGATACAATTAATTATTGATTATTCCAGAATGGGATGGATTACTGTGGGCATGAGAATAATGGTAGTTTAGATAAAACTACCCACAACTGATAATCCTTGGAGTTTCCAACATTGATATTTCCTAACCAGAAGCACTCGAGCCCTCAAAAAAGGTGGAAATCTTGAGGGACTGCATGGATTTGAAGGGGGTTCATTCTCTTTGGGTGGTGCAAGATGAAGGGGAAGAGAGATAGTAAATTGGATTTGTTTTGTGTTTGAGAAACCATGAGATATTGATTGCTAACTAGTTTGGGAAGCTGAATGTCGATATGAGACCCATCCTTGTGAATTCATAGCCTTGGCTCGGGGGTGACATGTTGTTGAAACTTTGAACAATAGTTTATAAGTTTGGGTGGACTGTCCCTAGTCTACATCCATTTGGTGATTGGTTTAATTAAATATTAGTTCTCTCTATCATAGTTTCCTATGCTTGTATATTTATTTCCATTGTGTATTAATTATAACTTTGAAATATGTATTGATAATGTTCCTTCTTGTTGGTTATTGCTATGCATGGAATATAGTTAATTTATTTTAACATGAATCTTGATTATTGTATGTTTTTATATCATGCTTCTTTATTAATTTTAGTTACCATAGCTCGAAATCAGTTCAATATGAGGTTCTTGAAGTATCATGGCCCGACCTTGGTGGTTAGGTACATCACATATTGGTATTAGAGCATATTGAAGGGAATTATAGAAGTAACGTGGCTCGGCCTTGGTGGATGGACATGCTAAAATAACAATGAAAGGTATATTTTTGAGCATCCCTATGTAGGTTAGGCCAATAGTAACTAACCTACAAGATCTGTAGGTTGTCCTCTTTGTTGTATAGTGTCCTCCACATGGTTCATCATGTCATGCACCTTATCTTCCCTTATACTTCTCCTCATGATCTAAGGGAATTCTAGAAGTAAAAAGGCTCAGCCTTGGTGGATGGGTACATTACAATAACAATGAAAGGTATATTGTTGGGCATCCCTATGTAGGGTAGGCCAATAGTAACCAACCTACAAGATCTTGTAGGTTTTCCTCTTTGTTGCATAGTGTCCTCCACATGGTTCATCATTTCATGCATGGAAGATGTCATGAAACTCATATTCCCTTATACATCTCCTCATGATCTAATATTGCCCAAGATTGAAAAAATATCCTACAATACAAGTATATGTTGCACCGTTTCTTACAATATTTCATCTTTCCCTGTAGGAAAAATGATGAGGAAATCTCCATGTTGTCAGGTAGTTGTCTACATAAGAAAACCAAGGGGTTTGTAATAAAATTGCAAGAAACTTTTCATTTGGAAAATGATCATCTACCATGTCTCCATCTGCATGATTTATTAACCTTGATAAAAAATCTACAACAACATTTTGTCTTCATGGCTTGTCAAGAATGATTAGATCAAATTGTTGTAAAAAAAAATCCATCTAATTGTTCAGAATGATCTATGTGTACAAAATCCTGATATCTAGTGACATAATGATTAAATTTGTTGAGAGCATAATCGTTGAAGGAAATTCATTTTTAGTAACTATGTAGTTCATATCTATACCAGATAAGATTTTGATAACAAAATAAATTGCATCAGGTGATGCAAGAGAATTGCTAGCAAGCACGCAAAACAAGACCTATCAGCGTCTGGGAATTTGTACGAGACCTCAACGCTGGTAGTTTCAACCAATATTTTGAAATCCTCTTTAACTCAGTGCTAGAAAGATCCTCAAGGCATGCTTGAGTGATTGTGAGCGAAGTGGAAGTTTTCACTTTGGCTCTGGAATGCGACTGCACTAGGATGGCTGTCAGGATAAGTTTTGATGTAGACAAGTAGTCAGGGTGAACCCTTAGAGCCCTCTGATATAAATAGAGGTTTTGTATGCCCGATTGAAGCTGGATGCATGGTAGATAACTGCAAGTTAGGAGGATATTTTCATAGTTTTTCAGTTTTTGTTGTTAATTTACAGTTGTAACCATTTTCACTTATGAATATAACAGAGGAAAATTGATCCAATGTATGGTGTGGACATTGTTTTGCAATTCTCTGATATTTTGTTTTCATGAATGAATGAATGAATTTCATTATGAATAGATGGAACTATGAATGTTAGGATAAGTTTTAGTTGTTTATATGCTATTGAAAGTGGTGCAAGGTGTGCACATAGAGCGCAAGGAGTGTGTTAATAGGATCTGTTTTGATTCTGAAGCTCAGAAGAGATAACACGAAACTTTCCCTTTGCAAGGAGTGCAAAGAGACTGGTGCAAGGCGTGCACAGTCGTCCGTAAGAATTTGAACATTGTGTAAATATCTGGTGCAAGGAGTGCACAAATCCAAGATTCAAATAAGTGTCGAAGGGACTTTGCAGAAGTCAAAGAACCAGGAAAGGATAATGCCAAGAGGGTGAGAGGAGTTTCTCTTCGAGAGATCCTTCGGATTTGAGTTATCGAAATCCCTGAAATGCAAGGAGTGCATGGGAAGTCAAAGTCTTCACAAGACCAAGATTACATGGAATAACGATTTTCATAAGTCTTAACGAGATCCAAGAAACATAATCACAGGAAGGACAAAGGTCAAGGCCTTTGAATCCTTCAAAAATCTTCTAAGTATGAATAAAATGCAAGCTTAAGGGGAAATATCTGGACCATGCGATCAACATCCAGACAGGGATGAAAAAGCATAGAGGAGGAAATATCTCAGCCATTTGGTTTGAGCGCAAAGGTATTGTAACCACCCGATCAAGGTAAAGTGCATGAACGATAAGCTTTGAAAGAACACATGAGGAGCGGGGTTGCAAAATTCTGAAATCATTGGAACCATCCATCAAGGAGGACATGTGGCAAGAGATTAGTGTTTCACTAACTCGTGACTCAGAGAAGTCAAAGGAAGAGTCATAAGAACTCGTAAATCACAAAATCACTATTTGATCTAAGTCGTCAGATCAAGGAGAAATCTGGACCATTATTTTCCCAAGGAGATATCAAGAGTTCGTATATCGGGAGAAGGGAGGTGAGTAGTCTTCCAAATTCATGAAACATGAAGTCCTGATAGGAGAAAAGAAGATTAGCATCGTTGGATCGCGGAGATTGTGGACCATTGATTTGGCGCTCCGAAATATCAGTATTTAGGGTTTCAAAGATCGAGAGAGTTGGGGCGACTCACATGTGAAGAACCAATACATGAAGTTGTGACGCGCTATTTGATCAGGCGAGTGGTCACAACCATGGTCACATGAAGGAAAGGGTTTAGCTATAGGAGAGATATCACCCATTTGGCATTGAGGTTTGAAAAACACTCAGAATAAGAGCCCATGGGTCTCATATGACCTACATATTTGGAGAAAGGAACTGTGTAAGTGGGTTTGGGGTCCAGCAGAGGCCCAGAGAGTCAATCAGACTTAGTTTCTTGATAGATCCTAGATTGGGAGGTCGTGCAACCTTTAGGAGAGAAGGGGGACTGCATCAAGTGGTATCAGAGATAAAGTTTTCTTGCAGACAGTAGGAAAAGGAGAGGAGACAAAAGAACTTGAAGTTGTACTTTGTGTGTGACAGACAATCAATGCAATGCCACTAATGAGACAAGCAAATGCAGCTTTAGATAATCGAGCTGTATAAAGGGAGATGTGAGAAATTCCTGCAAGATTAGAGGTGATGGAGGTAGCACAGATACAAGTTCCTAATACTGGATACATCAACGATGCAAAGAGTGAAACAGTAGAAGTCGAATAAGTTGTAGGAGAGGATGTTTCCAAAGAATTCTTGCTGAGAGCAGTTGTTAGATTGGGAGGTGGAGCCAATATAGAGGTCCCAATGTATGAAGGCAATTTATATGCTGAAGAGATGCTGGATTGGATAAGATCCATGGACAAACATTTTGACTATGAAGATGTCGATGAAGAGAGAAAGGTGAAACAGGCTATCACTTAGCTCAAAGGACATGCAACACTATGGTGGGATGAAATGCAGGCTGAGAGGAGGATCCATTGAAAACAGAGGATAAAGATTTGGGACAAAATGGTAGCCAAGCTAAAGGATAAGTTCATGCCCAAGGATTATCAGATTAATCTGTTAAGAAAGATGCAGAACATGAATCAGAAAGGGATGACAGTTAAGGATTACACATAGGAGTTCTATAGGTTGAACATCAAAACTGGACAAAGGGAGAGAGATGAAGAAAAAGTCGCTAGATATATGAATGGCTTGAGATATGAAATCTAGGATGAGATCAACATGATGTCAGTAAAGAAAATGGAGGATGCTTATCAGTTTGCACTAAAGGCAGAGGAGAAGTTGGCCAGAAAGCAAAGCCAACAAGGAAGAGCCAAAGGCCCAATCCCAACCATAGGTAAGGGAGTTACCCATGACAAGGCACATAAGTCCAAGGACGAGGCTGAAAAACCACACAGTCACTCAGAAAGAGGAGAAAATTCTCGAGAAAGACAGGGTGGTGGAAGAAGTTCTTCTAGAGGAAGAGGAAGAAGAGGAGGAGGAGAAGTAAGGTGTCATGCCTATGGAAAGACATGACACATGTCTTGGGAATGCCCCAAGCAAAAGAAACAAGGAGGAGGTGAATCTCACATTTCAGAAGCAAAGAGAAGAGATGTTGAAGCAGAAGGAGTAGAGGATGGGAGATCCCTAATGTTGAGGAAGGTTCTCTTAAAACTAGAGGCAAAAGTTGAAAGGCCAGTGCAGAGGAATAATCTCTTCAGGACAACTTGCAAGACTAAAGACAAAGTATGCAAGGTGATAATTGACAGTGGGAGCACTGAAAACTTAGTATCTATAGATATGGTAGAGGAATTGGAGCTGGAGACAACTGCACATTCGAAGCCATACAAAGTCTCATGGTTGTAGAAAGGACACCAAGTGATGGTTACTAAACAATTCTTGGTTGAATTTAATATAGGAGGATATAGAGATGAAATTCTATGTGATGTAATTCGCATGGATGTATGCCATAGTTTGTTGGGAATACCATTGAAGTTTGATAGGAATTCCATTCATGATGGGAGGAAGAATACATACAACTTGGAGAAGAATGGTAGAACACACATGTTGCTTCCAATAGAGGAGAAGAAAGTGAAGGAGGAAGGCAACACAAACATACTTCTCATGAGCGGGAAGGAACTCCTGAAAGAAGTCAAGGAAGAATAGGAGATGCAGTTTGTTGTGGTGAGGAAACCTAGAGTTATCCTTACAAGTACCTCAATGGATGATTTGCCTGAAGAAGTTCAAGAATTGTTGGATAATTTTGTTGACATAGTGGTGGATGAGCTGCCAAACTCATTACCACCCATTAGAAGTATCAGTCACCATATTGATTTGATACTAGGAGAAAGTCTACCAAACAATGCAACATATAGATTGACACCTTGAGAGAATGAGGAAGTGAAGAACCAATTCCAGGAATTGTTAGACAAGGGTTTGGTCAGAGAGATCTTGAGTCCATGCGCAGTACCAACTGTGTTGAGTGCAAAGAAATATGGAGGATGGAGAATGTGTACAGAATTAAGAGCCATTAACAATATCACCATCATGTATATATTTCCTTTACCAAGAATGGATGATTTAATGGATTGGTTAAGTGGATAATTTTTCTTTTCTAAGATAGATTCGAAAAGTGGATATCACCATATTAGAATGAGAGAAAGTGATAAGTGGAAGACAACCTTTAAGACAAACAACGTTTTGTATGAGTGGCTTGTTATGTCATTTAGCTTAACAAATTCCCTGAGTACTTTTATGAGGTTGATAAATGAAATACTAAAATATTTCATTGGCAAGTTTGTGGTTGTTTATATGGATGATATACTAATCTTTAGCAGGACTAAAGAGGAGCATTTGAGGCACCTAACATTAGTGATGAGGAGACTACAACAAGAGAAGTTGTTGATAAATTTGAAGAAGTCATCTTTTATGAAGACATAACTCATTTACTTGGGTTTTGTGATCTCTTCAAATGAATTGAAGATGGATCCCGAGAAGGTGAAAGAAATCAAAGAATGGTCATCACCAAGGAGCATGTTTGAAGTAAGAAGCTTCCATGGATAAACAAGCTTCTATAGGAAGTTCATCATAGACTTCAGTGGAATTTATGCGCCAATGATGGATACAATGAATAAGAAGTGCAAGTATTTTAAATGGACATAGGAAGCCGAGAGGAGATTCAATATACTGAAGGAGAAAATAACAGAACAACCAATTCTGGTCTTGCCAAATTTTGAAAAGACATTTCAAGAGAGATGTGATGAAAGTGGAGTTGCAATTGGAGCAGTTTTGAGATAGGATAATAGACCCGTTGCCTATTTCAGTGATAATCTAAATGAGACCAAGAGAAAATACTCCACGTATGATAAGGATTTTTATGCCATAATTCAAGCCTTCAAGAAATGGAGACATTATCTTGTCCCACAATAATTTGTCTTTTATAGTGATAACCAGGCATGTGAAATGGGTTGACTTTATGCAAAATTTTACTTTTGTCATAAAACATATTGCTGGGAATGCTAACAAAGTTGCAGATGCATTAAGCAGGAGATGTTTGATTCTACAGGAATTTCATGTGAAGAACTTGGGGTTTGAACACCTTGAGGACATGTATTCTGATGATACAGACTTCAAGGAAGCATATGAAGCATGTGAAAATCCTGTGATGAGAGACATAAGCTAGTGGATAGAGTATATGATTCAATATGGATTGTTGTTCAAGGGAAATCAGTTGTGCATACCAAAATGCTCAATGAGGGATAACCTTATGAAGGAAAAATGTAGTGGAGGATTGGCTGGACATTTCGGTCATGATAAAATGTTTGCACAGTTGATCAGTTCATACTATTGTCTAGGTATGAGAACAAAGGTGATAAATTTTGTGAACAAGTGTAGAATATGCCAACATGCAAAAGGAAAAATACAAAACACTGGATTGTATCAACCATTTCCAATACCAGAGAGGCCTTGTTGTTATCAGAAAAATCGGTAGGTGTGGACACTAACTGATCTCCCTAGATCCACCTAGATCTAGAACAAAACACTCCAGAACATGACACTTTCCTTAAGTTTTAAATATTGAATTTACTAACTAAAGAGGGATGGGTGACATACCATTTAAATGTCGCTTCCTCTCGCCATCGCCATCCTAGCTCTATTCCAACGCTCATACAATGATGAACCTGCAAAAGAACACAACCAACCAAAGTGATAGTAATAGCATAAACTCAATATAAACCTATGTATGTGATCAAGGAATAATACAATAAAACACAACAAGCTTTATAGGAAAGAATCATTTTACCGTATCATATTAAATGTGAAAGAGAGATTACAACCTTGGCCTTGATGTCGTAAGGTCCCTTCTAACTGTCCTCCGTTCCCCACACACTTTCACTCCAAGAATTCTGAGAGCACATATTTGATAATATTCACAATCTATCTTGATAAAGGGAAAAACTCAAAACCACTCTAACCAAGCTAATAATTCCAAGCCAAATCCAACTTAGCCCAATCCAAGCTCCAAAATCTCAAAAGCTAACTTTCTCCATGAGAGATCCTCTCCTTTTATAAGTTGAAGAGGATAAGGTGAGGAGGTTAGGATGATCCCACTAAATCATGAAAGCGAGTAAGATCCAAACCATTCGGATGCCACCTCACCATGGAAGTTTCTCCTTCTAGAAGATTCGAGAAAATGCTTGTTTTTCCAATGTGTAGGCATTCTCACACCCTGCCTATAGAGCAACCTGCAAACCTCTTGCAACCCAGCTATGGTGCAACCTGCGAGAATCAGGCATTCTCGCATCCTGCCTATATAGCAACCTGTGAACATCCTCTTTAATAGGGTTTTTATAAAGGAGAATGAAACTTCTTTTCTCAGGAAAAGTTTTTCTCTCCTCTTTCTTCAGGAACTCAGGCCACTGACCCTTCTGAAGGCAACATATAGGTTTACATCATTAACGGTCATAGGGATGATGAAAATAATGTGTAACACTTGCAATGCAATAAACATGGATTTTGTGTTGGGAATGCCAAGAACACAAAGAGGATTTGATTCCATATTTGTGGTGGTGGATAGATTTTCAAATATGGCACACTTTATCCCATGCTAGAAGACCAATGATGTAACACATGTTGAAAATATATTTTTCAAGGAAATTGTAAGACTTCATGGCCTACCCAAAAGCATTGCCTCAGACAGAGACACAAAAATTGTTGGTCACTTTTTGAGAACATTGTGGAAAAAGTTGGGGACATATTTGTCCTTCATCTCAGCCTATCACCCTCAGACAGATGGATAGATTGAGGTGGTAAACATAAGTTTGGGAAACTTGTTGAGGAGTCTACCATAAGCAGTGGGATCAGATTCTGCCGCAAGCAAATTTTGCATACAATGACTCACCAAATAGGAGCACAGGAAAGATTCCATTCCAAATATTGTATGGAATGCAACCCAGAGGAGTATCTGAGTTGAGATACTTAGAACAGAGTGAGATCAGGAGCACTGGAGTAGAAGATTTTGCTGCAGAAATGGAGAGGCTCCATAGCCAGATCAGAGGACAGTTGTAGAGTTTTAACTAGGAGTACAAACACAGAGGTAATAAAATCACAGAGAAATTCAATTTGAAGTAGGAGATCAAGTTCTGGCACATCTCAGGAAAGAAAGGTTCCCTAAGGGAACATATAAAAAGTTAAAAATGAAGAAGATAGGATCATGTAAGATCTTGAGGAAGTTTGATGAAAATTCCTATGAGATTGAGTTTCCAGAGGATGTGGGCATATAACCCATATTCAATGTTTCAGACTTGTATCCTTACAAGAAAGATGACACAGAGGGATTAGAAGATCGAGAGAAGGTCCAGTGGGAGAAACAAATTCCTATAGAATAAAAAACACAGATGGAGAAGATTGTTGATCAGAGGATTGGAAAAAATACTAGGAGGAAGACCTATTTTGAATATCTGGTCAATGGAAGGGACACCCAATAGAGGATGAAAGTTGGGAAAATGAAGCTACTATACAGAAGCATGGAAAGTTGGTGCAGGAGCTCATGAATAGGAGTCCATGAAATTTTGTCAAGGGGAGTATGATGCAGGAGCATTGCTGGAAAACACGCATAGTAAGACCTATCAACATCTGAGAATCTGTGTCAGACATCAATGCTGGCAGTTTCAAATGATATTTTGAAATCCTCTTTAACTCAGCCCCGGAAAAATCTTCGAGGCATGCTTGAGAGATCACGAGCAAAGTGGGAGTTTCCAGTCCGGCTCTGGAATGTGACTACACTAGGATGGCTGTCAGGATAAGTTTTGATGTAGACAAGTAGTCAGGAGGAACCCTAAGAGCCCTTTGAGATAAATAGAGGTTTTGTACCCGATTGAGGATGGATGTAGGGTGGATAGCTGCAAGTTAGGAGGAGATTTTCAGAGTTTTTCAGTTTTTGTTGTTCATTTACAATTGTAACCATTTTCACTTATGAATATAGCAGAGGAAAGTTCTTCCAATGTATGGTGTGGACATTGTTTTGCAATTCTCTGTTATTTTGTTTTCATGAATGAATGAATGAATTTCGTTATGAATAAATGGAACTCTAAATGTTAGGATAAGTTTCAATTGTTTCTCTTCTATTGAAAGTGGTGCAAGGTGTGCACACAGAATGCAAGGAGTACGTTAATGGGATATGTTTTGATTTCGAAGCTCAGAAGAGATAGCACAAAACTTTCCCTTTACAAGGAGTGCAAAGAGACCGGTGCAAGGCATGCATAGTCGTCTGCAAGAATTTGAACCTTGTGTAAAGATTTGGTGCAAGAAGTGCACATATCCAAGATTCGAATAAGTGTCGAAGGGAATTTGCAAAAGTCGAACAACTAGGAAAGGAGAACGCCAGGAGGGTGAGAGGATTTTCTCTTAGAGAAATCCTTCAGATATGAGTTATCGAAATACCTAAAATGCAAGGAGTGCATGGGAAGTCAAAGTCTTCACAAGACCAAGCTCATAAGAAATAACACTTTTCATAAGTGTTAATGAGATCCAAGAAACATACTCCTAGGAAGGACAAAGGTCGAGGCCTTTGAATCCTTCGAAAATATTCTAAGTCTGAAGAAAGCACAAGCTCAAGGGGAAAGATTTGGACCATGCAATCAAAATCCAAACATTGAGGAGCAAGAACAGAGGAGGAAATATCTCATTTGTTCAGTCTGAGCACAAAGGAATCGTAACCGCTCGATCAAGGTAAAGTACACGAATGATAAGATTTGAAAGAACACAGGAGGAGCAGGATTGTGAAATTTTGAAATCATTGAAACCATCCATCAAGGAGGACACATGGTGAGAGATCAATGTTTTGCTGACTTGTGACTCAGAGAAGTCAAAGGCAGAGTCATAAGAACTCACCAATCGTGAAATCATGATTTGTTCTAAGTCGTCGGATCATGGAGAAATCTGGATCATTAGTTTCCCAGGGAGATATTGTGAGTTCAAATATCGGGAGAAGGGAGGTGAGTGGTCCTCCAACTTCGTAAAACATGAAGTCCCGATAGGAGAAAAGGAGATCAAGATCGTTGGATCACGAGGATTGTGGACCATTGATTTGGCGCTATGAAATATCGGTATTTAGGGGTTTTGGAGGTCAGGAGAGTCGAGGTGACTCACATGCGAAGACCTGATACGCGAAGTCACAACACGCCATTTGATCAGGCCATTGGTCACAACCATGGTCACATTAAGAAAAGGGTTTATCCATAAGAGAGCTAATTCCCGTTTGGTGTTAAGGTTTGAATAACGCTCAGGAGAAGAGCCCGCAGGTCTCATACGACCCACGTCTTTGGAGAAAGGACCTGTGTAAGTGGGTTTGGGGTCTAGCAGAGGCCTGTAGAGTCAATCTAACTCATTTTCTTGATCGATCCTAGACTTGGAGGTCGAGCAACCCTTAGGATATAAGGGGGAACTACATCATAAGGCTTCTTAGCTTCAATTTTTTCTAAAATTTCCCCTATTTTTTTACTTGAAGCATCGGTATGGATATGGAAGGGAATATTCCATTTGGGACCTTCAAGAAAAAGAGAGGTGATGATTTTTTCTTTGATACTTTCAAATTTCTTCAACAATGTGGTGTCCAATAGAAATCTATGTCTTTAGAAAATCATGAAAACATAAGAGATGCTAACTTGCTAAAATCCTTGATGAATCTTTTGTAGTAACCTACATGTCCAAGGAATATTTTGACATATTTTTTTTTTATAAGGGTAGGTAGATGATTGATCATGTTTAGCTTGTTTTTATCTACCTCAATCCCTCTGTAAGACAAATGCTATCCTAGAATAACCCCCTCATTCATAAGCGCATTTCACTTTTGATGGCTAAGGGAGAGGTTCATTTCTTCATATCTTTGGATAAATTTATCAATATTGGTTAATGGGTATTCAAAAGAGTTTCCATAGGGTGTAAATTCATCCATGTAGATTTATACTATGTCATGGATGAAATCTAAAAATATGTTGAGTAGAGTCCTTTGAAAAGTAACTTGAGAATTTCATAGAACAAATAAAAGGACTTTGTAGGAAATGTTACGCTAGGGGTAGGTAAAGGTAGTTTTATCTTGGTCTTCAGGGATGATTTGTCTCTGATTATATGTAACACACCTAGGTCAACAAAACGGAAATGATTTTCTATATACTCTGATCTGAACCGTACCCACTGCCTGGGTACCTCTAATTTCGCTCTCTTGGGCTATTTTTCATTTCTAATATGCATTAATTACATAAATAAGCATGAAATGTACACATGCAATAATCAATATTCATGCTAACTGTAACTAGATATTAACATTTCATGCACAAAAATAACCAAAAAACATGCATAACATAAACACATCATATCTCAAAGATAATAAATAATACGCGACGAAAATAAATAAATAATAGATAAAACCATGAAAGAGAGCACTTATCTTAAAAACACTCAATCACTAACTGACTACATACCAAGGATGATCCACCCAAACATAGATGTTGTTGTTCCAAATCTAAACAGTAGGTCACCGCCGAGCCGGGGCTATGAATCCACAAGGACGGGTTCCAGGATGACACTCAACTTCCCCAAACCAGTTAGCACTTAATCCCTCATGGTTTCTCACACACAACAATCCAAAGTACACTATCCCTCGTATCCCCAGCCTGCACCACCCAAAGACAATGGACCCCCTTCATTTCCATGAAGTCCCTTAGCCTGCCCACTTCTTTTGAGGGCTCCAGTGCATTTGGTCTGGAATCTCCATGCTGAGACTCTCAGGACACACATATATGAATAAAATCCATCACATACCAATGCATCTTAGACATGCAAGCATCAATTCATGGCTAGAATACACCAGTCACTTCTACATCCAACAAATAATGGCTTCTTTTCCAATATTTAATTTTTCGTTCTTTTTCCCCCAAGCCAAGATCAAAATGAATGGGAACAATGAATGAGAAAGGATTGAATGGAGAGAGTGAGAAGAATTAAGAATGTGTGTGTAACCCGCCAAACATCCCAAAGATGGGTTTATATATTTATTGGGAAATAAAGAATCACATGGTATTCCCCAAGAAGCTCATGCAACCACTTCTCTCAGTTTAATCTATTATGGGTAAAAAAAGACTTATCCCCTTTATCCCCCTCTCCCATGGAATCATATCCCCCTATAACTCTTTTCCTTGTTCTTCTAGCAACAAATGAGGTATATTATTATTATTAATGATCAAGGGTTACATTTCCTTGGCACTCCAACCTCTTTTAATTGTTTGGGAGATCTGGCCTTTCATAAAATAACAAAATACATTACTTAATTTGGAGAATCAAAATCCGGGTATTCCATTCCCCTCCCCCTTATTTTGGCAGCATCCTCAATGCATAAACAAAATAGAAATTGCAATTTCAAAATTCCTCAAAATGTTGTGGGTACTCTGCCCACATCCCATTTTCATGCTCCCAAGTAGCATATTTAGGACCGTAGCAGGTGCACTAAAATTTTACCAGTTCTATGACTCGATTCCAGAGCACTTACTTTTTTTTCCAATATGCACATTGGTTGGACCTGAAAGTATCCCTCTGGTTCTACCTGAATCAAATTCCAATCAATAACATGGTTAGGATCATGTGCATACTTTTTTAGAAAAGAGACATGAAATACATTATGCACATTTATGGAAGTAGGGAATGCAAGCATGTATTCAATTGGCCCTATTCTGTCCAATATTTCAAATGGACCACAAAATCTGGCTGCTAGATTTGTACAAATGTCCAACTTCAATGAGCTCTTCTTGGGATTCACTCTCAAAAGTACATGTTCTCCCACTTTAAACTCTCTTGTTGTCTTGTTATTATCTACATAAATTTTCTGTCTATGTTGTGCTGCCTTCAAATTATGTTTAATTCTCACCATTTGGTCTTCCATTTCCTTAAGAAATTCTGGCCTAAGTACCACTATCTCCGTTGGGTTATCCCGACTTACTGGAGTATTGCATTTTCTACCATCCAAAGCTTTGAATGGGGTCATCTTCAAGGAACATTGATACCCATTATCATAGGCAAATGCAACGAAATGCAAGTAATCTTCCCACTTAGATGGCTTATCCATCACATACATTATTAACTTGTCTTCTATTACTTGGTTGACTCTCTCTGTCTACCCATCTAATTGTGAATGGTATGTTGTTCTAAAGTTCATATTTGTGCCAAATCCATAAGTATGTCTTAGATGATTTCCTTAGGTATTCCATACAACCTAGCAATCTCCTTCATGTAAGTTTATGCAATATTAGTTGTTTTATGAGTCATTTTTACAGGAACAAAATGAACATAATTTGTCAATTTTTCAACCATTTCCATTATTGAATCATGTCGCTTTTTTGTTTTGGGAAACTTATTTATAAAATCAATGGTCGCCACTTCCCATTTATTCTCCGGAATTGGTAATGGTTGTAGCAAACCCGTTGGGTGTCTATGCTCAACTTTGTTTCTCTGACATTCCATGAATTTGGAAATAAAATCATAAACATCCTTATTCATCTTAGGCCAAAAGAATTGGATTTTTACTACTGCAATTTTTTTTCTGGTAACCGAGATGTCTTACATATAGAACATTGTAAATTTCATTTAATACCAAATTACTAAGTTCTCTGGAACTAACTAGGAACATAAATTCTATTTTTGTGCATAAGAAATCCATCCTCTTTAATCTCATACCCTTTGAAATTTTGTTGTACATTCTCTCGATGTCAAATCTCCTTTACCTGTAGGTAATGATGGTCTGTAACAACAACATTTTAAATTATGCTTTTTAAATCTGACTAGTGCATACTAATGGTTGTAGCATGCATGCAATGAACTCTCATGCTGAGTGCATAAGAAAATTTTTGTTTTTCCCCTTGATATGCTTGATGTCAAAGTCACATTCACTTAAAAATTCCAACCATCTTGTCTTCTTGGCATTCAAAGTTGGTTTTTCAAAAATATATTTCAGACCACTATGGTATTTTCTTAATTCAAATTTCTTCCCCATTAAATAATTCCTCCACATATTCAATGCATGAACCATGGAAACGGGCTCCAAATCATGTGTGGAATAGTTCCTCTCATGTTATTTAAGCTTTCTAGACTCATAACTGATGACATATCCATTTTGAGCGAGGACTCCACCAAGTCCTTCTTTGCATGCATCTGTACAAACCAAAAAATTATCATTTGGGTTAAAAATCTTTAAAATAGATGCACTAGTAAGTAATTCCTTCAACAATTTATTTTTTTCTTCAAATTTTGTTGTCCATTCAAATTTAGTTCCCTTCTTTTGTAAATAAGTGATGGGATGAGCAATCTTAGAGAACCCTTCTATAAACCTATTGTAGTATCCGACCAATCCCATAAAAGATATGATTTTTTAAACATTCTTGGGTGTTGGCCATCCTCTAATGGATTCAATCTTCTTTGGATCCACCACTATTCCTTGTTCTGAAATAATGTGTCCCATGTAATGGATTTTCTCTTGGTAAAAAGAGAACTTACTAATATTGGCATACAACTGATGTTCCCTTAGTACTTGAAACACCAACCTCAAGTGATTTTCATGTTCTTCCTCAGACTTAGAATAAATAAGTATGCCATCCAAGAACACAAAGACAAATAAATAAGTTTAGCATGACATAAATAAGTATGTCATGCCAAACTTATCCAGATAATTTCTAAATATGCCATTCATTAAGCACATAAAGACAACTGGTGCATTGGTCAGTCCAAAAGGCATCGCTACAAATTCATAATGTCCATACATTCTTCTAAAGGTTGTCTTAATAATGTATTTTTCCTTCATTATTACTTGGTGGTATCTAGATCTTAAGTCTTTCTTTGAAAACATCTTTTCTCCTCTTAGCTGATCAAAGAGGTCATAAATTCTAGGTAGAGGGTATTTTTTCTTCACAGTGGATTTATTCAACCGTCTAAATTCAATATACAACCTCAATGTTCCATCCTTATTTTTGAAAAAGAGTATTGGTTCTCCCCAAGTTGAAACACTTAGGTGTATGTACCCTTTCTTCATCAATTCCTTCGGTTGCATTTGTAAGTCTTTTAATTCTAGTGTACTCAATCTGTAAGGTGTATTTGATACTAGGGAAGCTCCTGATATTAAATCAATAATGAATTCTAAGTCCCTCTTTGGTGGTAATCCTAGTATTTCTTGGAATACATCCTTAAATTCCTGCAATACTGAAAAGGATTCAAGGCTTGGCCATTCTGTCTTTTCTGGTTCCTACACATGAGATTCATATAATTGATATCCCTTCCTAAAACATCTCTTCAACTATAAGGCTGAAATATCCCTTATATAAATGGGTCTTGGAATTCCTTTCACAATGATATATTTTCCTTCTTCATCAAGACATGTAAATGTCTTGTCATGACAATCTAGGACAACATGATGTTTGTACAACCAATCCATTCACTACTACATATGGGTGGAAAAATCCATGTTGTATTTCGACAGTACTGACAAAATCGATCATACTGTTGGATTTTACTTACATTTTTTGTATTTAAAAAAAATTCCCAACGCTTGTCGAGTATCCAACACAAGGGGCTTTATCATCAAATTCCATTGAATATATGACAGTTGACTAGGTCAATGATCTATGTTTCGCCACATACCAAATTTTGATGCAGCCAATATTTTTTACCGTTACACAACGTTTCTCTAGTCAACAACCGTCGGAAGTCTGACGAAAAAGTGATATATAATTAAAAAAGTATGGCATTGTTTCTATACTAGTGACAGTTTGTAGAGGTTATAGGGGATAATTTTTGGTCAGGATACGATTTTTATTTTATTTTTTTAATTTCATTACAAATAGTTAAACTACTAAGGTTGATTTTTGAAGATAATCATCACTGAAAGTTTGGTAAGGAAAACTATCACTTAACATTCCTCCAAGAGGACAAGGAGATGTGAGATCTACATTGGAGGCTTTGGGTGATCAAAAATGTTATTTCCCTTGTAAAATATGAAGGGGTTATAATAGAAGGAGACTTTTAATAAAAACAACTAAAATACATTGTAGAGAGTATGGACACCTTGAAGGAAGGAATAAATATCGTTCATTGGTAAGTTATTCATTATATGTATTTATATTGCAGATTGTTTTTGTAAACGATTATATGTTAAATGTAGAAGAAAAAAATCTATTCTTTTTTCTTTATGGATATATTCTACGTACACAGAAAATTGAGAGTAAGTTAAGAAGAGAAGAAGTAGACATAAGATGTAGATTTTAATTAGGGTTTAGGGTAGGTTTTAGTGGTTAAGGGGTTTAAGTTTTAGGGGTATAGGGTGTAAGGGGTTAGGGGTTAATATTTTAGCAGTCTAATGGTTAATAAATCCATATTAGGGGTCAATGGTTAAGGGGTTAAGGGTTAATAGGTTAGGGTTTAAGGTGGGTTTAGGGGGTTTAGGTCCTATGGGATTTAGAGTTTAATGGGGTTTTAGGGAGTATCGGTTAGGGGTTTAGGGTTAGGGATTAAGGAGTTAGTCTGGGTTAGGGATTAATAGTTTAAGGGCTTAGGGGGTAAGAGGTTATTTGTTAAGGGTTTAGGGTTGAATGGTTTATGGGTTAGGGATTGATGATATGGATTATGCTGAGAACAAAATGAGAAAAAAAAAAAATATAGCAGAGAACACAAAATATAGTGAACCCAACTTATATTAATGAATAAGAGAGAAAAACATTGTAGAACACAAACTGGAAGAATGAGGTAGCTTCTCTTTGAAAAGAAAGATGTGTTGGCTACGATTCATTCGCAAAAAAGGTTTACATCACACTCCATTGAATGCTTAGAGGGCATCCTTCACCTCAATTATATATGAGAGAGTGAGAGGAGAACAATTCCCATGATGCATGTGGGATAAATTAGTCTAAGTTTATAAAATTCCTTAGACATGTAAAACACTAGGAATTCTTGAGTGGTCACCCATCCCAGTACTACTCTAGCCCAAGCGTGCTTAACTGTGGATTTATAATGGGATCCAGTGCATTAACGCTATGTTGTAAGCATGTACACAAGACCACTAGGAAATCATTATATGATATCTATAATTAACAAATGAAAATGGAATTACATTCCATTCCCCATAAAAAGGGTGAATATCATGGTTTATCAAAACCATAGGCTTGAAATGTTGATTCAGTGGAAAAGGTGGATGGCCACCAAGATCCACCTGGATCATTCCTCCCCCCTTGGGAAGCAATGGTCCCCATTGCATCAATTTCCATTGGGAGATGGGGAAACTACTACTGAATCCAAACCTTGGTGAGCCTCTTTCCTTGTTGAAGTAGATGTATTGCTTGTACTTTACTTGTGGAAGGATGTCATGAACCTATTGGAGGTGTTGGATCCATTCAACATATTTGGCTACATGATATTCCTTGGTATGCATGTGGGAGGACTCTGTTAGTGAAGATGCAACAAGGAGAGCTATATCAATGGGGGATAATGGTTGGAACCCCTAGCATACCTGAAAAGGTTCATGGACAATAGAGCTATGCTAAACATATGGAAGACTCTCATTCTCTTTATGCTCCTATAAAATCTTATCGACCTACTTCTGATGGATAGAAACATCTTGGGTCGAGGTCATAGTGGTTGCATTGACCTTCTATTCACCATTTGAATGGATATTGAAGAGGGAAAACTTTGTGGTCTGAGATATTACTTTGTGACATTGTTTTTTCAATATCAATGAAGTGGTAGTAGTTGGATATACCTATGGTGCCCTGTAGAACTGACCTCCCATAGTAACAATGGCATTGTTGGGTCAAGACTCATATATAACATGAAATTTCCACATATATGGTTGTCCTAAAAGAACATCACAAACTTCAAGCCAAGCAACATCAAAAAGTACCTCATCCTTGAAGGGCTTGATGCCATAGGAGATGAGACACTATTGGCTGACATGGATGTCTTATCCTTGGATCAACCATCCAATGGTGTATGGTTGGGGATGTGGCATCGTTGGTAGCTTCAATATCTTGACAAACTTGGCTGAGATCATGTTCTTCTGACTCTTGTTGTCAACAATGAAATGTAATGGGGTCCCATTTACCCACATCTGTGAGTGGAAGAGGTGCTCCCCCTCCTCAAGATCCTCTAGTTCTTTTGGTTGTATTGTTGTGGTCGCAATGGTAGCATTGGGTTCTACATCAATTATTTGTTTCCATTTATTTTCCTTTGAATCAAAGTCCAAGTTAGGTTCTGATTCATTTTCTTTGAGCTTGTCCACCAATGACTATTTAGAGTGACATTCATTGGTGTTGTGCTAGGGGATGTCATGGAACTCACACCACATTTCAGTGTCTTCTTAGAATTCTTGCTACCCTTCTTTTCCCGTGTCTTGGAATGGATCTCTTGAGGTTGGCCTTCCTTTATTTTCCCTTCATTCTGTGAGTTAGGGTTTCCTTTTCCATGATTTTGTTGTGGCATATTTTCAAAATTGAACTCCTAATTAGTATTCTTCTTGAATTTCTGCTCAATTTTTACTTGTACCTTGAAGGTTGCCTCACCTTAGAAATGGTTTCTTGTCAAATATGCCTCGGTCACCACCATCGAAAGTATTCGAAGGATCTGAGTGAATTTTTCCATCTTCTCATTCCTCTGTCACAAGAGGGATTCCTCGAGAAACGTCTTGAAAGGATATCTTGATTTTTCATCTCTCTTTTCTTCTACCATGGGAGGTTTCTTGGGATGGAAATAGCGGTTGTCCTCAAGAGAAACTAGCTCGATGCCCAACTCTCTATACAATGACTTTGTCGGTGACCTACTATGAGAAATGATAAGGAACATATTTCTCTAATACCATCGATTTGGATTATGCTGAGAAAAAAATGAGACAATAACAAAAATATAGAAAAGAACACAAAAATATAGTGAAAACCAACTTCTATTAATGAATAAGAGAGAAAAACACTACAAAACACAAATTGGCAGAATGGAGTAGCCTATCTCTAAAAAGAAAGAGATGTTGTCTACACTTCATTCACAAAAACCTTTACATCACACTCCATTGCATGCTAAAAGGGCCTCCTTCACCTCAATTATATATGAAAGAGTGAGAGGAGAACAATTCCCATGATGCATGTGGGATAAATTAGTCTAAGTTTATAAAATACCATAGGAATATAAAACACTAGGAATTCCTGGGAAGTCACCCATCCCAATACCACTCTAGCTCAAGTGTTCTTAACTGTAGAGTTCTAATGGGATTTGGTGCATTAATGCTATGTTGTAAACATGTACATAATACCACTAGGAAATCATTACAAGATGTATGTAATTAACAAATGAAGATGGAATTACATTCATTCCACATCAAAAGGGTGGATATCATGGTTTATCAAAACCATAGGCTTGAAATGTTGATTCAGTGAAAAAGGTGGATGACCATCGAGATCCACCTAGATCAGTTAAGGGCTTAGGGGTTATGGGGTTAAGGTGTTAAGGATTAGGGGGATAGGTTCTGAGGGGTTAGGGGCTAGGGATTAAAGGTTTAGCGATTAATGGTTTAGAGGTTAGGGGTGGGTTAAGGGTTATGGATCAGAGGGATATATAATCTCTTAACCCCTTATAAATCGTGGTCTCCAAGTAGTGGGAAAGATGCCATCGACTTAAAATTCATGGTCACCAAGTGAAATAAAGGAACAATATGAAATAATGATGAAGGAGAAATAATAATATGTTTTTTTCTTGGTTGTGACTATATATCTCACATAGTGTCTCTCTTTCTAAATGTCAAGAAAAGTAACATTTTTCCTACATTTTTTCAACATATTCATAAACATCTTGATAAATTGCACAAGCTTCATCATTGATTTGTTTTTTTTGTTTCTTGATATCAACTAAGGTGATTGCTCCATATAGAATAACAACCCCTAAGTACTCCTAACCCTTGGATGGACAATAAATTGTTAACCCCTAAACCCTTAGCCCTTGACCCCTTATAAAACCCTAAACCATTAAGTACCCCTATACTTGACCCCTAATTACCCATTAAACCCTAACCCCTTAACCCATAACCCATAAACCTTGCATCACTAATGTGTTAACCCGTAATCCCTCATCTCTCAACCCCTTATAAATTAAATTGTGGTCTCCAAGTTGGATCGGGGGAAATTTCCATCCACTTAACACTTGTGGTCTCCAAGTGAAATCAAGCAAGAATGTGACATAATGTTGAAGGACAAATACGAATATGTTGTTTTTGTTGGTTGTGACTATATATGACAAAGTGTCTCTCTTTCTACATGTCAGGAAAAGTAAATTTTTTCCTATATTTTTTCAACATATTCATAAACATCTTGATAAATTGCACAATATTCATCATTGATTTGTTGTCTTTGTTTCTCTCTCTCACCGGCTAACTTGGTTGCTCCATTTAGAATAACAACTCCTAAGTACCCTTGACCTTTGGAAGACCAATATCTTGTTAACCCCTAAACCATTATCCCTTTATCCCTTATAAACCCATAAACCATTAAGTACCTATGTCCCTAAACCCTAATTGCCCCAACTTAAAACCTAACCCCTTAACCCCTAACCCTTGGACCACTAATGTGTTAACCCCTAATCCCTCAACTCTCAACCCCTTATAAATTAAACTACAGTTTCCAAGTTTGGCCAGGGGAAGTTGTCATCCACTTAACACTTGTGGTCTCCAAGTGAAATCAAGAAATAATGTGACATAATAATGAAGGCGAAATAACAATATGTTATTTTTGTTGGTTGTGACTATATATGTCACAAAGTGTCTCTCTTTATACATGTCAATAAAAGTGATATTTTTCCTATATTTTTTCAACACATTCATAAACATATTGATAAATTGCACGAACTTAATCATTGATTTGTTGTCTTTGTTTCTCATTCTCATCGAATAAGTTGGATACTCCATATATAATACCAACTCCTAAGTACCTGTGACCTTTGGATGACCAATAACTTATTAACCCCTAAGCCCTTAGCCCTTGACCCCTTATAAACCCCTTAACCATTACATATCCCTATCCCTGACCCATAATTACCCCAGCTTAAACCATAACCCCTTAAACCCTAACCCTTGTACCACTAATGCGTTAACCCTAATTCCTCATCTCCCAACCCCTTATAAATTAAACCGTGATATCCAAGTTGAGTTGAGGGAAGTTTCCATCCACTTAACACTTTTGGTCTCCAAGTGAAATCAAGAAAGAATATTACATAATGATGAAGGAGAAATAAGAATATGTTTCTTTTTTTGTTTGTGACTATATACCTTACAAAGTGTCTCTCTTTCTACATGCCAATAAAAGTAGCATTTTCCCTATATTTTTTCAACATATTCATAAAAATATTGATAAATTGCACAAGGTTCATCATTGATTTGTTTTCTTTGTTTCTCACTCTCACTAGCTAAGCTGGCTACTCCATATAGAATACTAACGCCTAAGTACCCCTGACCCTTGGATGAACAATAACCTATTAACCCCTAATCCCTTATCCATTGGCCCCTTATAAACCCCTAAACCATTAAGTACCCCTATCCCTCCAGGACCCTGACCCATAATTACCCCAACTTAAACCGTAACTCCTTAATACCTAATCCCTTACCCTTAGACCAATAATGTGTTAACCCCTAATCCCTTAGTTCTCAACCCCTTATAAATTAAACTGCGGTCTCCAAGTTGGTACAGGGAAAGTTTCCATCCACTTAAAACTTGTGGCCTTCAAGTGAAATCAAGAAATAATATGACATAATGATGAAGGAGAAATAATAATATGTTGTTTTAGCTGGTTGTGACTATATATCTCACAAAGTGTATCTCTTTCTACAATATGTCAAGAAAAGTAACAATTTTCCTATATTTTTTCAACATATTCATAAACATCTTGATAAATTGCACAATCTTCATCATTGATTTGTTGTCTTTGTTTCTCGCTCTCACCTAAGCTATCTTTGTCTTTGTCTTTGTTTTCCTATATTATATTTCTAAACATTTGTATCATTTTAATATTTTTTATATACACTAATATTACTTGATTATTTGTAATTATAAAGGAATGATGCCCTAGGGCACTTCCCGTGGAGGAAGACATGGTTGTACAAGCACCTGTTCATGAACATGGAGTGAATATTGAAGATCAAATTAATGATCCTATGGAAGAAGATGATAATTCTAATAACCCATTTGAAGAAGATGGGACAAATATATTGATCCGGGAGACATTTAATAATGTTGGAATGGATTATGATAACAACCAACTTGATGGTGTTTTTGCTATACCTGTACTTGAGAAGGCAACACAACCTCTTTATGAAGGGTCCAAAACAAGTCTTCTCTCCGCTATATTGCTACTGGTGAACTTAACGTTTATGAATGTTTTTTCAAACACTTCTGTCACACAACTCCTAAGGTATGTAATATATTTGTCACATTTAGTACATGATGATAAAGGTTTTATTTTTTCCTCTATTTTTATTGTTAGTTGATCATCTGTAAAATTTGGATGCAATATGTACGATTAATATTCTTTACATTAACTGACATTGATTTTTTGTGTTGTAGATTGTTAGGTTAATTTTTGTTACCATCGTCAAATGTTTTATGTCACACATACCAATATTTACATGCCATTATGAAAGATATTGGAATGGAGTATCAAGGTATTCATGCATGTCCTGATGATAATATTCTATATTGTGGAGAAAATGCATCGAAAGAAGAATGTCTGAAATGTAAAATGAGTAGATATCGAATCAATCAAGTAACAAAAAGGTGCCTTGCAAGGTTCTTTGTTATATTCCCATAATTCCACATTTATGGCGATTTTTCAGGCGCAAAAGCATAGAACAGTTTATGGATTAACATGCAAAGAACATAAGTAAATACGGTGTTATTCGAATGCCTACAGATGGATTTTCATTTAAGAAGATAGAGGAAATATGGCCACATTTTAAAGCCAAACCTTGTCATCTTAGGATTTCATTAGCATCTAACGGTGTCAATCCGTTTGGAGAGCTCATATCTACTTACTTGGTGTGGCCTGTTTTTGTTATCAATAATAAAAATCCTCCATGGATGTCAATAAAGAGGGAACACATAATGTTGGCAATGATTGTTCTAGGTATTTGTTTAGAATATTTTTTTTTAACACGGTAACATTTTGTTTTTCTTGTTTGTTTCATAATTATGTCTCCTATATATATTTTTACTCATATATGTTCAATTATGTTTTATAATTATGTTTGATATTTTTTTATTTACTCGTATATGTAGTAATTATGTACTGTATGTTCAATCAATTAGGTAAGTACCAATCCAAAGATATGAATATATATATATATATATTGAGCCTCTTATTGACGAGTTACTAGAGTTTTGGAAGGGCATCGTTATGTATGATATCTCTAGACCAGTAGGTGAACAAAGGGAATTTCAATTTCATGCAATGCTTATATGGACAATCCACGATGCCCCAGGGATAACACATTTTTGTGGTATGTTATAATGTTACACTACACTTTAATAGTGTTTAATTTTTTGAAGTACATATCATCTATGGTTTTTATAAAATCCCTTCATTAAACATACTTCGAACAATTGATATAAAATTTAATCCATCTCTTGTAGGTCTTCAAACAAAGGGTAAACTTGCATGTCTAGTTTGTGGTCCTAAGATGAAATCACATCATTCAAGAAGCTTAGGAAAGGAGGTGTTTGATGAGTATATTCACTTTCTCTCTAAGAACCATAGGTATCAAAGTACCGAAAAACATCTTTTCAATGGGAAAGAAGAGACTGGATTAGAACCATGGAGAATGACACCTCGTCTATGGAAGTTGCAATATAATAGAAATCATCAAGGTATGGATCAAATCATCTATGTATCACAAATGAAATGTTTGGAATATTTTATATTTTTATTGCATTTTGTTCATTGTACTAATTGAAAAGTATTGTAGTAATATATTTAATTTATATTCTTCACCTTGAAGGTCGTCATGAAGGCATTAATAATGGGGTGTCTCCATGAGGAATGAAAAGTTATCATGCACAATTCAGTAGGCTCCCCTTGTTGACAAAGTGTCCTCAGTCACGTAATTTTATTGATAAGGAAAAAGTGATTACAATATGAAGTGAGAACTCATAATCTACTCCTTAACCTCACTTGAAGAAGGAGCTAGTTTATGTAGCTCAACTAAAAACTAAAAACTAGGAGAACAACCAATCACATAAGCAGATGAGTATGATATGTTTCCTTTACATAGAAGCTAGGTGTCCTTATCCTAACAAACTAGAATAAACTAATTACTTAAAAACATTTAATCTAGAAAATACTTAGACTATAGAACTTTAGGATTATGAGGCTAAGAATCCCCCCTTTAATATGAAAGTTCATTTTCACAAATACCAATTTCATCTATGAAATTGTGAAATTTATTCTACCAAGAGGTTGGGTAAAATATCTAAAGTTTGATCTTCAGACGGACATAGCTAAGTATCAATGATATATTTGATGATGAGTGATATGATGAAGTGGTACTTGGTGTCAACATGTTTAGTCTTTGAATGAAATACTAGATTCTTGGCCATCTTTATTGTTGAATGACTATCGATGAATAAGGTAGTTGGTAATTTCTTAGTTTCACCAAGATCCTGTAAAATTATATGTAGCCATGCAATCTCACATGTTGCTTCCCAAGCTGATATGTACTCTGCCTCTACTGAAGAATTGGTAATTGTTGTCTGATTTTTTCAATTTCAAGATACTACTGTTGAACCCATATTCATTAAATAACCTAAAGTGGATGTTCTATCATCAATGTCACCTGCAAAATCAACATCTGAATATCCAAAAAGTGTAAAATTTTTGTTCCTTTTATAGAGAAGACCAAAATATTTTGTACCTTGAATGTATCTTAGTACACTTTTTGCTGAATTCCAGTGACTTTCCCTTGGTTCCTTCATAAACCTTGAAAGTATACTAACTGAATATGACAAATCTGGTCAAGTATTTTTCAAATAAATGAGACTTCCAACCAATTTCATGTACTTTGTACTGTTTACCAATTCCCCCCCTTCAAATTTTGAAAGTTTCAATTTCTGCTCCATGGGGGCAAGAGAAGGTTTACAATCTTCCACGGTAAATTTATTTAACAATTTAGTGGCATACTTAGTTTGACTAAGGAATATTTGGTTAGGATGTTTAGATACTTCAACTCCAAGATAATAATGAAGTGTCCCTAAATCAGTCATTTGAACCCTACTTTAAGTTCTTCCTTAAGATGTTTGATGTCAACTTCATTATTTCCTGTTATGATTAAGTCATCAACATAGAGTACAAGTATCACCATGTTCTTATCTTGCATTTGAAAACACAATGTATCATCTGTTGCACTTCACTGAAAACCCACCTTTCATAGGTACTCATCCATTTTTTCATACCAAGCTCGAGGAGCTTGTTTCAAACTATATAAAGCCTACACAAGTTTGCAAACTTTATGTTCTTGTCCTTTAGCTTCAAAACCTTGTGGTTGAGTCATGGAAATATCTTCTTTTAGATCACCATTCAGGAAGGCACTTTTTACATCCATTTGATGTAATTTCCAACCATTATGTGCAACCAAATTGATAACCATTCTGATAGTACTCCATTTAGTTGTGCATGCAAAAGCTTCTTCATAATCAATTCCTTCCTGTTGAGAAAAACCTTTAGCAACAAGTCTTTCTTTGTACTTTTCAATTTTACCATTGCGATTGTACTTTAATCGATAAACCCATTTAAAACCAATGGGATTAACATCATGTGGAAAATCAACTAAGTTCCAAGTCCCATTTGCAAGTACTGAATCATATTCATTAATCATTTCTTCCTGCCATTATGTATGTCCAACTTCTTCAGCAAAAGAAGTAGGTTCAGTGGAAGCATGAGAAAAATTTGCTTCTTCTCTTGAAGATCCCCTAGTTCCTATTTTGTTCATTTCATCTGAATGAACATCTTTGAGAAGTTGTTTGGCCCACTTTGGATTCTTATGTTGAGGGGATTGAGGATCTGAATCACCATTATTATTGAAAAGAAGGTTTTCAAAAAATGAGGCTCTTCTTTCATCTGAATTATCTATGGTTGGAGAATATTCTTTTGAATATTCCATATCAGAAGAGTCTTTTGTCTTTTCATTATCCAATGAATAATAAGAACTATTTGATAAAGATATGTATTCTAGAGAAACAAAGTCTTTTTCAAACCAAAATTTTTTCTTTGACTTGTTCAACTTACCTTTAGCCTTAGTGTTTTTCTTCTCTAAATGACTAAGGAGATATCTCATCTAAAATGTTACTTTTAGTTTCATAAGAAATTACATCTCTACTGACAATTGATTTTCCATCTGAAAGAAATCCATACCCTTTCTTTTCATCAGAGTATCCAATGAAGTTACACTTCATACTTCGGTTTTCTAATTTAGTCCTCTTTTCCTTAGGAACTAAAGCATAACATGTTGAGCCAAAAACCCTAAGATGATTTACCTTGGGTTTAAAACCATACCTAGCTTCATAAGGAATTTGTCCATATAAAACTGATGTAGGTGATCGATTTCTGAGATAAACTGCAGTATGGACTGCTTCAGCCCAATATTTTGTTCTCAACCCTTTAAACTGCATCATAGATCTTTCCATGCCCATGAGAGTTATATTCATCATTTCAGTAACTCCATTCTGCTGTGGAGTATAGTAATTTTTCAGTTGCCTCTTATTTCCATTGTTTCGACAATAATCATTGAATTTAGTTAAAGTGAATTCACCTCCATTATCAATTCTCAAAGAAGCAACCTTTTCTCTAGTTTCATTTTCAACTGTGTGTTGAAAATTTACAAACTTTTCAAAAGCTTCAGAATTTGCCTTTAAAAAGTATACCCATGTCATTCTAGTGTGTTCATCAATGAAAAATATAAAGTATCAACAACCACCAAAAGAACATTCCATTGGATCACATATATCATTGTGAATCAACTCCAAATAATTTGTTTCTCCCCATGAGCTGGTTGGAAAATCTTCTCGCTTTTGCCTGCCAAAAATACAAGCTTCACACTTAGAATTTTCTTTCTTGAAAGTTGGAAAACCCTTTACCAAATATTGGGACTTATGTTTCAGGAGACTATCAAAGTGTAAGTGACCAAATTGAAAATGCCATAATCTAAATGAAGACATTTCAAAATTCACTATTGCTGCAACCTCTTTCTTTCTTTGGATGACTTTCCCATTCATAGTAACTTCCCATATTCATATCTAGTCATTATTGTTTTCAAGTTATCCTTCTCTGACTTAATCTTCACCAAACCATTTTGCATGACGATTTGATGTCCATTTGGTTTGATTGTGACTAAGGATAACAAATATTTCTTAAAAGTTGGTACATACCAAACATTTGAAATCCATTTTTCACCAATTCCAGGGGGAAATACTTCCATTGAACCTTTTCCTTGAGGTATATCAGTTGTATCATCAGCTGAATAAATGGAATTTAGTTGAACATATTTATAATTCCAAAAATAGTCTTTGCGATAAGTCATATGCAGAGTGGTCCCTATGTCCAATATCCAATCATTTTAAAATGAATCTACGTGATGAACTGCTGAAAAAACATATTCATATTGATCATCCTGGTAATATTGATCCTCTACATATTGAGATGATTGTTGAGAATTTGATTTTGATGTTTGCTTAAACTTTGGCAATTAATCATTGCTTGTAAGACAATTTGATGCATAATGACCCATATTTAAACATCTTTTACATCTTACTTGACTAAAACTTCTGCCTCTTCCTGACTGCACATTATTATTGTGAGGATTACTTTGAAAATTTTGTTGATGAAAACTTCTAGGACCTCTACCTTGACCACGACCTCTTCCACAACCTTGATGATTCTTAAAATTTCCAAAATTTGATTTTTCTCTTCCTTTGGAACTTTCAACTTTAGTGAAAAGAAGACATTCTCCTAATTGTTTTTTTTTCCAAAATATTTACTATGTTGAGCCACTAATTCACTAAGTGAATCAAAAGTCACAATTGATAACTTATCAGTTATTTTCAAAGTCTCAAGAAAATTCTTATAAGATGAAGGCAAGCCATTTATTACAATTGAGACTAGAAAAATATCTTCAAGTTTAGGAAAACCACCTTTGATGATTTCCTGATGAATGTTCTTAATCCTTGAAATGTATTCTAATACATCACCATTGTCTGATAATATTTGTTTAAGCAATTTCATCTGTATATCAACTCTATGAGATGCAACATGAGTATCAAAAAGCTGTTGGATTACTAAGAGTGGGGGTGAATCAGTAATAGTGTAATTATAATCCCTTTTCTCCAAATAATCCAAGTGTTATATAAATGTAGAATTATTATCCAATAATGAGCAATAATAAATGAAAAATCACACACATACACTGCACACCAGTGTTTTACATGGAAACCCAAATCGGGAGAAAACCACATAATGATTTATCTTATATGTCTTGAAGAATTACATTCATTGGAAGAACCAACTTACTTTGTTTTCTAGCTACAACTGGAAGGAGGCTCCAACTCCCTGGTTGTTGATATTATGGTAGTTGTGAGAGGTATTTACCTCCACGTGTAAACCTAACGAGAATAGAATATTCTGGGAAGCAAGAAGAAACCCTAATGAGTTGGATAATAACCCTAGAAGACAAGTTGAGTCAAGAGGATAATTTGTATTAGGTTATTAGCCTCCAAGAGAAGAAGTCAGCCAGAAGAAATATTATATACTAAGTAAATAGGCACCTAGAATGAGAAGTCGACCCAGGCAGTTAGCCAAAATTAGTATAAATACAGGAGGTCCGTCTTCATTCTGGTAGACATTCTCAGAACTACATATCTCACGTGTGCACACTACAGTTAGCCAGATTGTGCACAAGTTTGGAGGAGAAGTTGTCGTTGCAGTTGTTGCAGCTAGAAGATTACATTTTGGCTTGGACTATCTCTTGGTTATGTTTTGGACTATCTGATCAGCTCTTGTTTGGTGCACTATCCTTGGAGAAATGTGTGCTACCCTTTGTTTGGCTATCTAGCCTAAGGTTTGCTTTCAGAGTGATTCTCTGTCAAGGTTAAGGTGCTCGGAGGGTGGCTTCGGCCTATGTTTGGGTGACAATAGTGATATTGTCTATGGTAAAATGAGCACATCCATCATATTATAATAGGTTATGGGCCCACACCTCCTTCATTCAGTCTATCCATTGGAAGGGAGCATATCCATAAGGATATTAAGCTTGTTGAAGAACTATTGCTAGGGTTTCTAGAAAGAGCAGTCACCAAAGCACTGTCGCTAGGGTTACTAGTAAGTGCAATTGTAGAAATCCTAACCCTCTCATTGAGGCACCTTAAGTGAAGGGATTGACCTAATTTCTAGCTAGAATAGTGTGCCCTATCCTAGCGCATCTCCTAGTACTCTCAGCAAGCCAAGACGTCAAGTTTGAGTTTTTGGTCAAATCTAGGGTTGACCAAGTCAAAGCAGCCATGACTTACTCTATGAAGTCAAAAAAAAATTTAGATGGAGCTTCTAACTTCAAAGCATGAAAAACAAGGATTAACCTCATCCTTGCCAATAATAAAGTGATTGATATCGTGAAAGGAAAGATCGTGGAACCAAAGTTTGGAAAAGAGAAGGAACCGCAGAACGTTGTAGTTATGGAGAAGTTCAAAGACAATTATATCAATGGAATGAGTATCATAGTGGAATATATAAAAGACCACTTGATACCCTACATATCCCATATTCACTCATCGAAGAAGATGTACGATGCCCTAACAAACCTCTTCTCAGTCAGAAACATTGGAAAAATAATGAGTCTAAAGAATGAGCTCTATGGCATGAAGATGAATGATGATGACAACATAACATCATACTTTGTAAAAATATCTCAGTTAATAGATCAACTACAAGCTATTGAAGAGATCATTTCAGAGAAGGAATTGGAAAACATAGTACTCAATGGTCTTCCCAAGACATGGAATGCATTTTCCACAAGCATGAAAACAAGGAAGGAGTATCCTACATTTGAAGAACTTTGGACTTGTTGTGCTCAAGAAGAATCAAGGATCAATGAAAAAGAGAAACCCCAGAAGAATTATGATGATCAAGCCTTCACAACAAGGTTCAAGGATTTCAGGAACAAAAAGAAGTTTGTCTCCAGGAAGAAAACAAATCAAGAGAAAGATATTTCAAGGATACAATGATTCAATTTTCAAAAGTATGGTCACTACAAGAATCATTTTCTTGAGTTAAAGAAAAGGAAGGAAACACACGCAACATTAGTTGTCGAAGAAAGGGAACCCTCAAATAAAACCAAGCAGGAAAAAATAGACTTCTTCTACTAAGACAAGGTAACAATACTCTTCATAGTTCTTGTGCATACCATGTTTTATGTACATATCTTACATATCTATTTTTTAGAAGATAATATGTTCAAAGAGAAACTATTCTTATGGAAGAGAAACAAGATAAGGACTGCTATCACTATGACTATAAGACAAGTTGCAAGATAAGCCGAAATCAAAAAGAAACCTAGAAGAAGTAAAGACAGAAAGAAGTCATCAATCAAGAGGAAATTGGAAAAAGATTTGTAACACTTTGCAGAAGGCAATAAGGATGCAAATGGAAGAATGGACTCTCCTAGATGGAGGGAGCCAATTATATATTACCAAAATAAAAGCATGCATTAGGAGGGAGCTAATCCTATGATCCATTAAATGTGATAAAGTATATATCCATGGTAGCAACCATGAAAAGTAGTATGTGTTCAGTTAGACCTTAGAAGAAGTCTGCTTTGAAAACAAGTCTTAAAGAATCCCTGGTTATCCATCCACATCCATGATCCTACTATGAAAGGAAGAATATGGAATCTTCAGAGCATGGAATCTATAGAAAAATCCATGGACCCAAGATCTAAAGAGAAACATGAGGAAGAACATGAAGATTCCAAGAAAGAAAGAAAAGCCAGAACAACCAATCATTGTATCGAGAATCACAAGATTACCAGCCTGATATGAACTCACTAAAAGTAATCAAGCAGAGGTACTGAAAGTTGTGATGAAGAACAGTGTATGAAATACTTATGAATGTAAGCATTGCGAGATCCATAAGTAGAGGTTATCCCAGATGGAGGGAGAAGACTATGATGATTACTTGTTCTAGTAAACCATATATATCTCTACATGAGCCATTATATCGTCCACAATATCCATAGGTTGGAATTGATATCAGATGATTGTTATGAATACTGTATGTCTCTAGATAGTAGATGTATACTACTGTGGTGGATGTGTTCCACTGTTTGTGACTATACGTCACTGATCAAGTACCTGTGTACTAATTGGTGTGGTAGTGTACCACTAGATTGTAGTTGTGTACTACTATGGATAGAAACAGTTGTGTTCTATTGAATGATATTGTTCTGATTACCTTGAAGACTATCAACATTGTTGGAAATGATTATCAGCTAGATGGATTATCAATGGATAGAGATTTCCCAGATGAAAAATGGTTCAAGACATTTATTCTTCTAGGACATATGTTCAGATTAGAAGAATGGCTTGTGTGTCACTCTGTGGAGTGAGTGAGTTATCCAAAATCATGTCTAATTACTAGGATGGAGTATGGTTTTGAGAGATGATGCAACTGATGACACTGATGGTGATGATGGTTCTCATGATCTAGTCATGAGATAGTCTATACAACTATGTTGATGCTACCGGGTGAATGGTATGTTTGTGCTCAAGACCATTACCTATAATACCTCCCTAGCTAGGAGAGAGTGTTGATATTATGGTCATTACGGAAGGTATTTACCTCCATGTGTAAACCTAATGAGAATAGAATATTTCAGGAAGCAAGAAGAAACCCTAATGAGTTGGCTAATAACCCTAGAAGACAAGTTGGTTCAAGAGGATAATTTGTATTAGGTTATTAGCCTCCAAGAGAAGAAGTTGGCCAGAAGAAATATTATATAATAAGTAAATAGGCACCCAGAATGAGAAGTCATCCCAGAAAGTTAGCCAGAATTAGTATGAATACAGGAGGCCAATCTTCATTCTGGAAGACATTATCAGAACTACAGAGCTCACTTGTGCGCACTACAATTAGCCAGTTTGTGTACAAGTTTGGAGGAGAAGTTGTCGTTACAGTTGCTGCAGCTAGCAAATTACATTTTGGCTTGGACTATCTCTTGTTTATGGTTTGGACTATCTGATTAGCTCTTGTTTGGTGTGTTATTCTTGGAGAAAGGTGTGCTACCCTTTGTTTGGCTATCTAGCCTAGGGTTTTCTTCCAGAGTGATTCTTTGTCAAGGTTAAGGTGCTCGAAGGGTGGATTCGGCCTATGGTTGGGTGACAATAGTGATATTGTCTATGGTAAAATGAGCACATCCATCATATTCTAATACTAGTTTCTCAGGCTAACCTAAGGGAAGCTCCAACTCCCCAATTCTCTAGCTACAACTAGAAGGAGGCTACAACCCCCTATGTTCTCCAGCTACAACCGGAAGGTGGCTACAACCATTTGTCCTTGCCTCGTCCAACCACCCTGAAGTAGAATTAGAATGATGGAACCAATGTCAAACTATCACTGTGAGATATACTGTTGTAAACATCTACCAATAAACCTGAACCATGCATCAACCTGTACCTCAACCTATAATCAACCTGAACCATAAACAAGTGCATCAACCATGCACCAACCTGTACCAAACAATCTGTAATCAACCTATACCATAAAAAAGTGAAACCAACCATGTACCAAGTATGTACCAATCATGTTTCAAGTAATCATCAACTATGACTCATCAATATGTACCAACATCATCAACTATACACCTCATGTATGTGCCAACTCATCAATTACTTGTCTCAACCATGTACCCAACTTGTACCTCAACCAAAA
>ML790763.1:0-22840 GCA_009831015.1 Picea engelmannii | reverse complement strand
CTAGGTCACTTTGCCCACTTTCCTTATTTTAGGGTTAACCCACTTCTAATTTCTCCATTAAATTTATTATTGAATTAATTTATTTTGTGTTCACTTTGAATTATAGTACACTCATCACTTCACTTTATTATTTACCTTTTAAATTCCCTTAAACCACTTTGACTACTTTGACCTTTTGGGGCTTCTATATGACATATGAGGGTCCTCCAACTTCGTAAGGCCATAACTCTCAAACTGTGAGGAGTTATGTGACATTCCACATACCACCAGAAATGGAATGACATGTACTATCCATATAGAATAGTATTGCCTGAAAAATTCACTGGCATTCATCTCATTATTCCACAAATAAGCATGGGTTCTCTAACCATACCTCTAGGATAACTCAATCTGCAAAGCGTCTTCCCGTGAGGGATTTCACCACAAGGGGACCACTTTGGAGTTCATCCATTTCTACTTATTATCAACCATTACAAGACAATAACGAGTCATCTTTACATCAAACAATATTGGGCCCATTACCCAACCTTTGTGCTACGGGGCTTTCTTCAAGGGTTGACATCAATGACAACCAACGTTAATCAACAAAAGATTCTTTAATGGATTCCAAGAATACCATGCATCTTTGGAATTGTCAATATGAACAAACATGTGTTCAGTTACAGAATAACATAGCAAAGAAAATGCTTTTTCATATTTCAAATTCCATTTTTCTAAAGAAGTAGCATCGGTGGGATTAGTTGGAGCAGTATCACCATCACAGATATCACACCATAATTCATTATAGATCAAAGTGTTATGCATGTGCTGACTCCAAGATTTGTTATTCTTGGGTCCATGTAACTTATCCGATTCTTTGAATAAATTGATTAATTTAGACATTATGTTTGTTACAAGATTGCAAATGAATAATCCAAAAACTCCAAAAGAGAGATGCAAGGCACCAAAAAAAAATGTACACAATCCACAAAAAAATAACACTTTTAAGAGCTTGGCCTTGACCCTTTAAAAGTCTCGTTGAAAACAGAGTTTGAAAGATTATTTCATTGGACTCTTCTCAACTTCAAAAATTTTCAAGACTACAATCAAAATCTCTTTTACAAGGTATATAGCCTTTTTCACCTTTTTACAAATAGCACAATGTTCCCCCCTCCGGAGCCAAAATCAAACATTAAGTAACACTACTCAAAAGTTTAATAATCAAAATTATTTTTACAAAAAATATCTCCCTTTAATCCACTTATCACTTCAAAGAGTTTTCCTAAATAATATTGTATTAAAATATTCTTTAAAACAAAAAGGTAGGGACAAAAAGACACACCAAATTGCACCTCAGATACATGTGCACTAGGTGGATGGATATCGTTTATGCCATGTGTTATACCCAACTGTACATTGACAGTTGACTGTGGTGGGAAGGCCCCCTCCGTGGCTCCCTCATCAGATCATGATCCTCCAATTAAGTCTCCAATCGTTCTTATGAACCCATGTAAATTAGGGGCCAACATGGATGTCGTTTCCATCCAATTCAAGTGTCATTTACGCAGCAATGTCGAATGAGGATCTAAAAGACTTAAGAAATCTAGAAGCAAAGGTGGGATTGCCACATATCACTTTGAAGGGTGCATGAAATAGAAAATTGATCCCTTATGATATCTTAGCAGTGGACAACTGAAGCAATATCTTGCTATTTTTTCATTACGACTCATTTGCAGGAGATAAAATTGGTGGTTGCCAATTTTACCATTGATTGCATGCCTTTTACAGGACTACCACTGCTACTAGATCCTGCGGCTTTTGCAGGACTACCATGGCTACCATATCGCATGCCTTTTACATGGATACCACTACTACTAGATCGCCCGCCTTTTACAGGACTACCATTGGGGAAAAAGGAGGCTCGAGTGGCTCACCAGTAATTGATTTTCATGGACAAGCAATTGGGCTAAATGCTGGAGGAAATACTTACACTTCTTCTGCATTTTATCTTCCTTTGGATGGAGTGGTAAGGGAAATGAATTTTTTTACAGAAGTGCAATAGTAATGTTGTGCATATTCCTCGAGGAACACTCTAGATGACTCTTTTACATAAGGGATTCAATAAGGCATGTTGGTTATGGATTCAAGAAAAGACTGAACAATTTATGAAACAATATTTTCCTGCCGAGACGAGAATTCTTGTCATAAAATATGTGGTGCCTGGAGGTCCTTCTCACAAGATGTATTTATAAACTAGGGATCTTCTTGTCCATGTGAATGGTGGGTTTGTAACACAATTCTTGAAGTTAGAGACAGTGATGGATGATTATTTCAGAAAGACTATCGATTTATAGGTTGAAAGGTGCGATGATCCTGTAAACAATATTTTGGAGGTCCAAGATCTGCAATCTATAACTCCAGATTATTTCTTGGAAGTAAGTGGTGCCTTGATTCATCCTCTATCATACCAACAATCTAAGAATTGGTGAGTTATATTTCTAGTTCTAAAACAACAAATCCAAAAATTGACAGTGCTCTCTATAAAGGAAAATGGATTGATAATTGCCAGATTTATACATAGATCTGTAGCAATTTTACAAAAAAGAGCCCTTTTAAAAAATAAAATGATGGAACTATGAGATCTAAAATATGCCTAGATATCAAAGATGTGCATGAAACAGAGTGACTATTAATCAAATCTACAATCTTTAAAATTGGAGATCTATAAAATTTAGAACTCAAAATGAAGATTCAATTAAATATTGAAAAACAGATAGCCACAATCACAATAACTTTTTCCTTATTTTAAAACAATGATAGATTACCTCAGTACCATTGCTCTTGAGTTTGAAGAGATTCAGGTTGATGTCAAGGAGACTTTTTTTCTTCCTCAGTCCATCACCAATTCTCTTCCATAATAATTTCACCATGGCTCTGATACCATGTTGACAAAGTGTCCTCGGACATGCAATTTTATTGATAAGGAAAATGTTGTTACAATCTGAAGTGACAACTCATAATCTACTCCTTAACCTCACTTGAAGAAGGAGCTAGTTTATATAGCTCAAATCTAAACTAAAAAATAGGAGAACAGCCAATCACATAATCACATGAGTATGATAGGTGTCCTTATCCTAACAAACTAGAATAAATTAATTTCTTAAAAACATTTACTTTAAAAAATACTTAGAATATAGAACTTTAGGATTATGAGGCTAACACCCCTACTATGAGCACCTAGAAATTGTTCATTTGTTTGATACAATGCACATCGGGAAGAATGTAACATAAATGTTATGGTGAATCTTAGATGGAAGGAGCGAGAAAGAAAAAAATGTCAAGATTTGTAATGACATTAAGGAGGCCACATGCAATGTAAAGTGTGATTCATTCAAATAGAGATGGATACCAAAACATAAGTGCCCTTCCATGGTTATTGAAAAAATTAAATTTCCCATTGAATTTTCTTCAAACATAAAGAATATCCTAACAAAGAAAGCTGACTTAGGTGGGGTAAAAACACATGATTGACATACCTTGATTAAGGTAATTATTCTGGTGTATATATTTCTATACTACCGAAACATGTTGTTAGTGTTTTTTTTCTACTAATTTGAGAATAAATAATGATTCATTTTTTTTTTGTTACAGTATGTTCTACCTCTATCTCTCCCAGACAACTTTGACAACAATATCAAACAAGTTATATATGATCTTGGAAAATACATGAGGTAAGTCGTGATTTCTATGCAAAGTGTAATTTTTTCAATTCATTGTACAACTTATATTTGAATGCATGTGTTTTACTTGTAATGTAGTACTATATACTTTTTTGTTGAAACTTGTGATTTTCTTGCATCATTTGTAGATGGTTGTCATCTAAAGAAATATATAAATAAGATATAAAGTATTGAAGGAGACAAATTCCTAATGTGTGAAATGAAAAAGTATCTACCTCCAACATTTTTCAATGCACAAGAACACTACCTCGTACACTAACTTGAAGAGATTGAAAAGTGTGGAATTGTACACACAAGGTCATGTGGATGGTTGAGAGGCACTTGAAATAATTGAAGGATTTTATTAGACAAAGAGCATGTCCTGAGGGTTCTATGGTAGAGGGGTATATGGTATATCAAACCATGGTTTATATTACTCAATATATTCCTAAAATATCTGCAAGTATTAATGTGGATCACATTTGGGATGTCAAATCCATCAAAAAATTTGAAGGGGAGCACCTATTGGGGAAAGGTAGAATGCGGAAAGTGACATGTAAGTAGATGATGGGGATTTATAACATTTGACAATTTTTCTATATGTATATTGTACTTATTTAATTTTTAGTTTTCCTTTATAATCCATTATTATGAAGGTATACCATGGTAACTTATTATATGTGAATTGTTTTATTTTACTATAGCTAGTCGAGAGTGGTATGCAATATGTTGGATGCTTTTGCTGACCCATGTTATAATATCAATAGGTTTCCAACAAAACCCTAAAAACTATCGACCCTCTTGGTAAACCAGAAGGAAACGTCGTGCACAGAGTGCACAACGCAGTCTCACCCAAGATAGATTTATGGGGGACTGAAATACTCATATGTTTGCAGTCCAGGAAGGGATTGGGGATGGATTTTGATCCTTTTCCCCATGCATAAAAAATATTTTTCATTCATCTTAATCTAGTTTTCATTCATTCATTAAACTACACATGCATGTTGTCATAATAAAATTAACCATTCATTCTTTAAATGATAATTAACATAACAATAAAATAACCATTCATGACACATAAAAATAGTAGGTTTACCGTGGTTCACCCCCCCGGGGCTACGTCCACAAGATCTGTCTCTTCTTCTCTTTTATTCATCTTTCTGCAAAAATTGTGCTGCATGCATTACATCTTTTGTCTTACAATAAAAAAGGAGGGTAAGTAACCTCTGTGAGGAAGACTAGACCACACCAGGATCCACATCCTGTGACCTAACCCTAAAAAACTATCTCATTCAGAACAATCGACCAATGACCAATGAACAACCAACAAATGACCAACCTCTACTAGATCTCATAGGCCTTTATTTATCCTATTCTATTGGCTTATATCCATTACATTCATCTCCAAAACCCTAACCTTAGCATGGCTAGGTTTGACTGCATGTGCACCACACAACTTTTCCTCCATCTTCCACATGTTGCTTTCCCTTCCTTTTTATGCATGCTACTTTTTCTCCACCTATGGTGTGCACTCCAAAAATAGGCTTTTTTTCCCCAAAATAGTCCTACGCCCAAAAATAGACTTCTTTCTCCCAAAAGAGGCATGCGCCCAAAATATAATTTTCTTTCCAAAAATAGGCCTAAACCACCCCCAACATGGACATGTGGCTCATATCGAGCCACTCATGTGGTGTGCACTCCCTACACAACATTAGCCAAGTCATGGAACTTTCCTTCTAGTTCCACCCATTTGGTTTTCTCTTGCGCAACTTTCTCTTTGAACTTCTCTGTGCTCTCTGCATGGACCCATTCCATCCTTGTCTTATCCTCCTCCAATTCTACAATTATCTCCGCTTCTTGCTCCTGGAGTGGCTCGAATTAGTCCTTCCTTGCTTGCTTATTTTTTTGCACAGTTTTGAATTCCATCTGTAGGTTCTTCATCTCTTGCGTTCATTTCAATATTTCAGTGATGCTGATGGACTTATGTCACAACTTAAAATATTTCATTGCAGTGTTGACCTTCTCTTCATGTTTATCCAACTATTAGAGCTTCTTGTCTTCCTCAAGACTAGTCCAGATCTGCACAATCTTCTCAAAGAGTTATGAAACTTTCTTGGTTTCTCTTTTGATCATATCTATTTGCAAGGATTCTTGTTTTTCTCTTTCAGTTGTGACTTCAAGAGGAGTTGTAGGGGTCATTTTTTCCTTCAGATCCTCTATCTCCTTCCTATACCCCTCGATAATCTGCACAATGATCTGTATCTTTTCTTCTATGCTTATGTCCGCTGCTTGTGTGTTGTATGGAACTGTCTTGAATAATTCCTGCAACTTCTTTATCGACACGCTGCTTCTCCTCTTGTGTCTCCATCTTGACCTTATCTAGTACCATCTATAATGCTTTGTCACCATATTTGGAAATTGCTAGGTTTGTCACATCTGCCCTGGCCCATGACTGTATCTCCTAGGCGACACTGACTTGTAATCGATATAATGATTTAGTTTGTATATTTTCTAACAACAACTCTACTTGTGCCACCTCCTTAAGTGGTGTATGCACTAGTTCTTCCTCTAGCTGCAACATCATTGTTGTAATGCAAAAGGTTGGAATTCCCTGCACTATGATTTGTATTCCATCCCCTTCCTCTATCGATCGATGTGTTGGTACTCGTCCTTGATCCCATGTGTGGGATGCTTGTATCCATTCCATAACTTTTTTAACTGTCTTCAATTCTTGCATGATTATTTCCCACTGGTTCTCAGCTTCCTTGTATTCTTCAGTTTCCCAGTCCTAAACCTTTTCTTCCACCAATTTTTCTTCATCCACGATAATTGTGTATTCCAGGATGTCCTTATGGGCCTTGGTCTTCTCGTGTGCCCCCCTATTTGAATTACCGATCGTTTTGATGTTCCAACGTCTGTTTGGACCATCGTTGTTGGGGTTCCTTCTTCGGATATGTCCCCCTTTACTTTTTCTTTCTATTTGGGGACATTTTCCTTCTTCCCTACCTGTCCATTGGTATTTCATGCACTATCATTTTTCTGTGTCCTTGGTTTCAAATATGGAATCTTTTTCTAGGATGGATTCTTTTCCATTGTGATTCCTCCTGCAAATGTCTATGATAGGCCTGGTTCAATTCCCTTTTCCTTAGGTATTTCCTTACGTATAACTGGGACTTTCCATTCATCCATCCAATCTTTGATAGCCCAATCTATTTCTTTTGCACTGATGTAGTATTGAAGTTGTAGCCATTCCTTATCTGGATCCCCGTGCACTTGGATCTACATGTTGTGTCGCATAGCCTTGAATTTGGCTATACCCTCGTACTGCATGACCACCTTGGGAGTTATTTGTTAGCTATTGGCTATATTTTCCTTCATGTCACTTAGATACCTGGAAAAGGTGCTAGCATTTCCAATTCTCCATTTCAGATATGAAGTGCTCCCTAAGGATTTGTATTGTGTTGCACAACATTGTCCCACTTTGTCAGAAAAGTGTGAATATGTAAGCTCCTTCCATCCAATCAATGCTATCAACACTATCAACCACAAATGGTGGAACTTGGTCCCCAAGTCCTACACATCTTTGTATTTGTCTAGGAACAGATTCAATAAATAAGGGGCCTAGCTTAACATGGTGTCGTTTGTGCATTGTGCTACTACTGCTACAACTCCTATGGGGATCTCCTCCTTGTGACATTTTTGAAGGATTTTTCATTCCATCAGCTTTGTTTGCATCTTGGTGGCTATGTCACTGATCTATTTGATGATTATGCCTCGCAATCCACTTTTTGTTTTGTAGTGTTTCTTCATTTCCTCCATGAGTGCCTTCTCCTTTGTTTTGTCATCCATGTACTGTGCGAGTTTCTCGCTATTTGATGGTAGTCTTGTGATCAACACAATCAACTCAACATCGATGGATACCAGCCTGTCCATCCATAATAATCCACCATGGAGGACTATGAGTAATTGTTTGATGCAGATGTTAATGTCTTTCCCCCTGTCGAAATGAGGAACATCAATTAGATTAAGCATCCCTGTGTTGACTAGTCCTACTATCCACTATTTTGGCTGCAACACCGAATCTCCTAGTGGTTCTGTGCCCAGGATTTCCATGTAAACTTGTTGTGAAAATTTAGGGGACTTTCTAGTGTCAGACACATCATGGTTTTCATACCTCAATTTCGCAACACAACCCAACAATCCTAGTTTGGCTGCACCCCCTATGGAATGCAAGATAATACTATATATTCCTCGGGATTCTTGCGCCTTTTCTTCCTCTAGCTACAACATCGTTGTTGTAACATAGAAGGTTGGAATTCCCTACACTATGATTTGTATTATGTCCCCTTCCTTTTTCGATCATTGCATTGGTACCTATCCTTGATCCCATGTGTGGGATGATTGTATCCATTCCAAAACTTTTTTAACTATCATCAATCCTTGCATGATTATTTCCCACTAGTTCTTGGCTTCCTTGTGTTCTTTAGTTGCTCGGTCTTGAACCCTTTCTTCCACCAAATATTCTTCATCCCCAATAATTGTGTATTCCGAGATTTCCTTATGGGACTTGGCCTTCTTGTGTGGCCCCACTATTTGTATTACTGACCATTTTGATGTTCTTGCATCTATTTGGACCATCGTTGTTGGGGTTCCTTATCCTACTATGTCCTCGCCTGCTTGTTCTTTCTATGTGGGGACATTTTCCTTCTTCCCTACCTGTCCATTAGTATTTCATGCACTATCCTTTCCTGTGTCCTTGGTTTCAGATCTGGCTTATTTTTCTAGGATGGCTTCTTTACCGCTATGATTCCTCCTACAGATGTCTATGACATGCCTGCTTCAATTCCCTTTCCCTTAGGTATTTCCTTACTTATAACTGAGACTTTCCAGTCATCAAACTAGTCCTTGATATCCCAATCTATTTATTTTTCATTGATGCAATATTGAAGTTGTAACCATTCCTTATCTGGAGCCCCGATTGCCTGCATCTACATGTTGTGTCACATATCCTTGAATTTGGCTATCCCCAGGTATTGTACAACCACCTTGGGAGTTATTCACTATATATTGGCTATATTTTCCTTCATGTCACTTAGATACTTGGAAAAGGTGCTTGCATTGCCACTTCTCCATTTCGGATATGAAGTGCTCCCTAAGGATTTGTATCATGTTGCGCAAAATTGTCCCACTCTATCAAAAACATGTGAATATGTAATCTCCTTCCATCCGATCAACACTATCAACATTATCAACCATGAATGGTGGAACTCGGTCCCCAAGTCCTGCACATCTTTTCAGTTTTCTAGGAATAGATTCAACAAATAAGGGGCCTAGCTTAACATGGTGTCGTTTGCGCACTATGTTTTTTCTGCTACAACTCCTGCGGGGACCTCCTCCTTGCGACATTTCCAAAGGAGTTTTCATGCCATCAACTTTGTTGCCATCCTAGTGGTCCCATCAATAATCTGTTTGATGATTATTCCTCACGATCCACTTTTTTGTTCTATAGTTCTTCTTCATTTCCTCCGCGAGTTCTTTCTCCTTCATTTTTTCATCCATGTGCTACATGAGCTTCTCACTATTTGATGGAAGTCCTGTGATGAAAAAAATCATCTCGACATCAATGGATATCAGTCTGTGCATCCATAAGAATATCTTTGAGTTGCACTTCATATTTCTATGTAGAACCTACCATAGGTTGTGACCCTGGCCCGCCGGATTATGTTATTTCACTGTCGATGCCATTTGTCGGGTGGGTTATTTCGACCCTAGATGGTTGCTGTTGGTGTCCTGTCACAAATGGGTTTTTTCCCCCACACAAACCTATGATTCAATGTCCATCCCTACCATTGTAGGAGCCTTTCTGTCCTCCTCTACTAGTGTGGTGCTCACCAGTTCGGCCTATGGTGAAGGAATAACGTCGAAATCAACGATTCCCTTCGATTTTGCATGCACCTATTCTTCCTATGTGGGCTCCTGCGGTGACCTAGTGCTGCTTCATGGTTTTCTTTCCTCTTGTCTTGGTGCACCGACCTTTGGTGGGGCCGTCCTACATATATCTCAATGTCTATGATGTGCTACTTTTTCCCATTTTTTTTTAATTTTCTTCGTTTTCTTAGTTTTTCGCTTCCTCTTCCTCCTCTTTTTGTAATTTTCTTAGTTTTATTCTTTTTAGGTCTTTTTGTAATTTTTATTTCCTAACCACTACTATAGTACACTATACATAGGGCTTCCTTACTACGCTACAACTACTAAGAGTTAGTAGGTTGAATGTCCCTGTACAGTTTCAGTCGACTACCATTCACCATTCCTTGCAATTTTGTTCCTATCAAGTCCTTTAGCTGCATGGATCCTCCATCTATGACATACTTCACTTCATATGGCCCTAGCCAATGCATTTTGAACTTACCAGGATGTTGCAAAAAATTGTTGTCATAGAGGAGAACTAGATATCCCTCCTTAAATCTCTTCTTATTTATGTGTCTGTAATGTTAGGCTTTGCCCCTTGTTTTCTGTACCTCTTGGTGGAATCCTTCCAGAATCATGTCTTCTTCTAGTTCCATCAGTTGATTTAACCTTTCTTGTACTACGCATCTTTCTATCATATTTGTAATTTTTGCAACACATAGAATGGGTACAAAAAATTCCAATGGAATCACTGCTTCATGTCCATACACCAATCTGAATGGTGTCTATCCTGTAAAATTCTTGCATGTAGTCATGTATTCCCATAATATTGTTGGTATTTTTAAATCCCAATCATCTCTTTTTACATTAAAAATATTTGTCAAGGCATTCTCCAAAATCTTTTTGAAAGCTTCTATTGTCCCATTTTCCTAAGGATTATATGGTGTACTCTTCTAGTGATAGACTTCAAATTCCTCATTCATAGTCTGGATGATACTATTAATGAAATGGGTGCCTTGGTCACTCATAAGAATCTTGGGACATCCGAATCTTGTAATCACCTTCTCAAATAAGAAGTGTGTTTTTGTCTTTGCAATGCAATCCTTGACTGGTGTTTCTTCTTCCCATCTGGTTAAGTATTTTGTCACTGTAATGATGTATCTAGCTCCTGACCTTCTTCTTGGTGTATTAATAGGTCTGAAAAAATCTATTTTGTAGTTTTCAAATGCCTGAAGAGTTACTTGGGATATTAAGGGCATCTCATCCCTCCTGTTGGGTTTTCCCACTCTCTGCCAGACATCACAGTTCTGGAAATATTTGTTTGCATTCTTTTGAACTATTGGCCACCATAAACCTACGCACAATACCTTTTCCGTGGTAGTCTTTCCTACATAGTGTCCTCTAGCTATACCTTCATGAGCTTCTACTAGAACCATGGGTCATTCATGTTCCAACACACACCTTCTCAAAATATTGTCTCCTCTTAGTTTGTATAAATTACCTACAATTAGTTGATAGTATGCAACTCTAACTACCATATTTTTCTTCTACGTGGTACTAAACTCATTTGGTGAAATTCATGTGCTCACAAATTCAATGATATCAACAAAGTAATCATCAACTATTTGTACTAAAAATAATTGTGCATCAGGGAAGTTGTCTTCTAAGTTAGTAGGTTCGTCTCCATTGGTTATGATTGACACATGACCTGGTCCTACATTCATCTTCCCTAGTTTGACAATTACTTTAAAATCAAATTCCTGGAACAATAATAGCCATCTACAGATCCTCCCCTCCAACACTAGCATATTGACTAGATATTTGAGGGAAGAATGATTTGTGAACGTTTTAAAGTTCTTTCCCAATAAGTAATGCTTGAATTTCTACAGTGCATACACCATGGCTAGACCTTCTCTTTCTGTAGTGTTATAATTTTTCTCTGATTCTGATAACTTCCTTATTGCAAATGTTATAGGTTGATCTAAGTCACCTGCTCCTAGCTGCACCAAAATTGTTGATGCATCTACATGCACATGAAATGTATTTTCCCAATATGGAAACACTAAAATAGGTGTTTTCATGATATTTGCCTTCAAATTATCTAATCCATATTGATAATCGTCATTCCACTGAAATTTGGTGCCCTTCTTCAACAACTTTTCCATATGTGTGGTAGTATGTGCACACCCCTTGATAAAATTCATGTAGTCCAAGTGTGGTTCTTAATTGGCGCACTTACTTTGGTGGTGGTAAGTTCACAATGAAAACAATATTAGTAAGGTCAACCAATAACCCTTGTCTTCATACCACATGTCCTAGAAGTATCCAAAAAGGTGTGTTGAAAATACATTTTTTGATGTTTAATGAAATCTGACATTGCCTACACCTATCCAACATGAGTCTTAAGACTTCTACATGATATTTAAAAAGACTAAAAATAGTCTAGTCATCCAAATATACCTCTAAAAATTTATGTATGAAATATTTAAAAACAACGATGACCACCCTTGAAAAGATAGCTAGTGCATTCTTCAGTCCAAAGGGGATAAATGTATACTAATAGGATCCCCATTTTTTAGCAAATGTATTATTATGCCTATCCTCTGTTATATTTTGATCTGATGATAACCTTAGAATCCATTTATGAATGAATATGATTCTTGGCCTCCCACATTCTCTAAGACCTCATCTGTAAAAGGGGTAGGGAAAGGATAATGTAAAAAAACATCAATCAATTTCCTCAAATCTACAAAAAATATTATTCCCCCTTGTTTATTTTCCTGGAATACCATGGGACTGATCCATTTGGATTCTTCCACTGGCTCTATGATACCAGATTCTAGCATTCGGTTACGTTATGATTTCACTTTTTTCTTATACACCATATTCAACATGTAAGTTCTCTATCTAACAGGTCTAGCATCTAGCTTTAGGGGTATCTTCATCTCACCTAGCTCACCTACTATTCCTTTCATCTCTGTAAAGGTTTATAGAAACAAGTCACTGTATTCACACATTAATTATGTTATCCTTTCTAGTGTCTACGTATCCCATTAGTCTCCAATGATTTCCATTTTAGGGTTTTCTTATGTCCCAATGTTGAATTTATTGACCTTAATTGGTGCAACAAATGCTTCTGAATCTAGAGATGGAGCTTCCACCTCTCTCTCACCTTCAATATCGGCTATTTGAATGTTGTGTGGATAATGTTCATATGGTGCTTCCTCTGCGACATGATAACATGGGAATAAGTATTTGATTGTCTATATGTTGTGTTGTTGGTATTATATTACAATTTCTACCTCAGGTTCCTAAAAAAATATAATTCCTTGTATCAAATTTAGGGATAAATCAACATTAGGGTTCTCATGCTCAAATGAGAAAGTTACCACAAAATTCAGTTCTAATACTATCCATTCTATAGTTCCTCTACACAATCCCTGATCTATGTACCGGTTCTCTTGTATCCCTTCCAATGTATGAATAAAGTAATGAGGCCATTCTTTTGGTGGTGTCAACCTCCAATGTGTCTTTCATTTCTCTATATGCTCAGTTGGTCTCCCTCATCCATCATATTTTTGCAATGTATTGTTCCCCTATTCTATGAAAAATCTAATGCGCAGTAAACTTTTACACTGATACCCATCCTGAATTGTTTCATTATGCACGCCCCACCATCTTGTAGGTGTTGCCTTGAGTGCAATATCCAAGGCTAACAACCTATAATTTTCCGAAATTTACTTCTCATAATTTGTCAACAATTCTTCTAAGTCATTCAAACCATGAAAATTGGGAGATTCCCTTACCTCTATACTCACCCACCTTACTGCACACTCTATTCTTATGAACCTTCTTGTGGAGACTTCATGTAGTCTTTGCTGCCAATTTTCCAGACATGTGTCTGAGTCTAAGGCACACAATCTAATTATTCTCTAGTGGAGTACCCCATCTATAGTTGGGCTGACATAATATTCTTCTCACACGTTTGTCCTATATAGCTGATTGATTTCTTCCAAGTCTAAACATATCACCTCTACAAACCTTTCTCCTTCTGAGGGATCCAATGGACCAATTACTCTATACTCATCTGATTCAAAAGTAATTTTTCGTGTCTTTAGGTTGATCACATCCTAGTTATCAAATGCCTAGTCCAATCCTAGTAATGTTGGGTAGGGTGTTGTGTCATCTACTATTTCTATAACTTCAAAATCGACCACAATGCACACTACATCCAAGTCTACTATCACACCTTTAAGTCTTCCAATTGGTAACACTCTATGTTGATTTTCTAATTTCAACTGGACCGGTGAATATCCTAATCTGGGTTCCCCCATACACTTCCATTCTTAGGTAAGACATTTACTTCAGAGCCTAAATCAAGTATGATATCTCCCATATTGAAATCCCCAATGTTGGCATTTAACCTGAATTCTCTACTTGTTCTTCTTCTCATATGGAGATGATTAACTCTCTTTTGTTCTAACTGTTAAATTACTGAAGGGGGGGGGGGGGTGAATCAATAATAGAGCAATAATCCTTTTTAACCACAAAATGCAAGTGTTATATCAATGTAGCATTATAATCCAATAGTTGTAGAGTAAATAAACAATGAACAAATGAACAATCATACACATACACAGTACACCGGTGTTTTTATGTGGAAACCCAAAGGGGGAGAAAACCACATAATTCTTTTTATTATATGTCTTTAAGAATTACATTCATTGGAAGCACGAACTTCCTTTGTTTTCCAACTGCAATTGGAAGGAGGCTCCAACCCCCTAGTTTATCAAGCTACAACTTGAGGGAATCTCCAACTCCCTGATTCTCTAACTAAAACCAGAAGGAGGCTACAACCCCCTATGTTCTTCAACTCCAAACAGAAGGTGGCTACAACCACTTGTCATTACCTCGTCCAACCACCCTGATGTAGAAGTACAATGATGGAACCACTGTCACACTATCAGTATGAGATATACTATTGTAAACCTATACCAATCAACCTGTAATCAACCTGTAACAACCAGTACCAATAACCTGTGCCAACATGTACCATACATCAACTTGTACCATAAAACAATGCATCAACCATGCACCAAACTTGTATAAATAACCTGTCACAATAACCTATCCAAACCACTTGTAATCAACCTGTACCTCAACCTATACCATCAACGAGTGCATCAACCATGCACCAAATATGTACCAATCATGCATCAAATACACATAAACTATGACTCATCAAGATGTACCATCATCATCAACTATACACCTCATGTATGTGCCAAATCATCAACTACTTGTCTCAACCATGTACCTGACATGTACCTCAACCAAAATCCCTCATAAATTTCATCATCCAAATCTGATTTTTAACTTTGTAATAGACCTAGTGTATATGATCACATACCTGCAAACCTTCCTTAACTTTAATAACAAGAGACTAACATTTTCATCAAAATTTACTTTAGTCTCATATGAATAATTTTTTATTAGTGAACAACCCTAACTTCAACTAATCATAACTATGTACCTATAATGAATAAAGATATGAAAATAGTACACAATGTTCTTCAGAGCCTTTTATGCAATTCCTCTAGGTTTCACTACTCGAAACCTCTCACAAAAATAGTTATAGAAAAAATGACATACCTTATTGAATTCTGGCTTATTCTATAGAGCGAACTTATAGAGCATGCCCCATATGAAATATTTGTTGTATAGATCTAAAAATTGTACACATCATAATACAAACTATAATCTAACCAATACATTTGGTCTTACATAATTTGGATCCGTTATGAAGAAGTTATGACATTTTACCCGAAACACCTGTTTTAGACTAGTTTCAGGACTAGCCACAAACCCTATTTTCCACGGAGTGTAACTCCAAAAATACAACGACCCAAAAGCTTAAATTTTTATCACAACTACTTAGATATGTTTCCTCAATGTCATACCAATTTTACAGTCTGAATCATCCTTAGTTTAGGTTTAACTCACTTCTAACCACTTGTCAACTTAGTAATTTATCAATTAAATTTATTATTTAAATAATTTATTTTGTATCCTCTTTGACTTATAGTACACTCATCACTTCACTTTATTATTTACCTTCGAAAATCTCGTAAACCACTTTCCTTATTTTAGGTCTAACCCACTTCTAACCACTTGTCCACTTAGTAATTTCTCCATTAACTTTATTATTTAAATAATTTATTGTGTATCCACTTTGAATTATAGTACACTCATCACTTCACTTTATTATTTAAATAATTTCTTCTTTGCAACCACTTTGACTACTTTGACCTTTTGGGGCTTCTAGATTACTCATGAGGGTTCTCCAACTTCACATGGCCATAACTCTCTAATTGTGAGGAGTTATGTGATGTTCCACATACCACTGAAAATGGAATGACATGCACTATCCATCCAGAATAGTATTACCTTGAAATATATTAAAACTCATTCCATTATACATCAAACAAGCTTGGGTCCATTACCCAAACCTTTGTGCTACCCGAATTCGCTACGAAACTTTCTTCAAGGGTTGACATCAATGACAGCTAAATCAAATAATCAACAATCTCCCCTTTTGGCATTGATGGCAATACTCTGATGAAATACTAAATTCATATCACTCATGCTACCCCTGTTACCATCGCTACCCCTGGAACCATGCCTCTTTGCTCTTTCTCCAAGCATTTACCTTTGAATCTGATAAATATCTCCCCCTTTGTCATCAATGGAAAATGTATCTTTGCATCCAGGGCTTCTCCCCCTAACTGAAGTGTCCTTGGCGATACTTCCCCTGAATGACCTCTTCTTGAAACTGATCCCCCAACCTGAACCATCCTCTTTATGGTGCTTCCTCGTGTAAATCTAAGAAATATAAGATAAGAATTCAAAAGCATTCATTTTGGAGTATAAATTACTCCAAGTCTCTGGCGAAAATACTCAAAGGCTCCTGTTGGAAGCAGTTTTTGTAAAGATGTCTGCCACTTGTTCTTTTTTTCCCACATATTCAACTCTAATGTTCTTCTCTGCAACATGTTCCTGTAGAAAGTGATACTTTATTGGAATGTGCTTCGTCTTGGAGTGCATCACCGGGTTCTTTGAGATACTGATGGTGCTTGTATTATCACAATAGATTGTACTGGGATCATCATACTAAACCTGTATATCTGTCAAATTTTGTTTCATCCATAGAACCTGGATACAACATCCTGCTGCTATAATATACTCTGCTTCGGCTATAGATAAAGATACTGATGATTGTTTCTTTCTTATCCAAGATACTAAAAACTCACCCAAGTAGAACTTTGCTCCATTGGTGCTTCATCATTCATCAATGAAACCTTCCCAATCTGCATCTGTGTAGGCAATAAGTGACAGATCCTTTCCTTTTGGATACCATAATCCAAACTCTTTTTTTCCTTTGAGATATCTGAAAATCCTCTTCACTTCTAATACATGTGATTCCTTTGGTGCTACTTGAAATCATTCCACCTGTCCAACTCCCTTCATTACATCTGGTCTAGATGCTGTCACATATAGTAAGCTACCAATCATTGACCTATATTGTCTCTAGTCTGTAGACTTTAAATATTTTCTCAACTTGCAATTGGTTTTCATAGGAGTGGTAACTGGTTTGCAATATTCCATTCCAAACCCCTTTATCATTTCTCTGATATACTTAGTTGGAGAAATAAAAATTCCTTGGTTGCTTTGACGTATCTGAAGACCCAAAAAGAAAGATAGTTCTCAAAGTAATGACATTTCAAATTCATTCAGCATATCCTTTGCAAATTTCTGGCTTAACCTGTCATCAGTACTTCCAAAAATAATATCATCAATATAAACTTTAATTAATAAAATACCATCTTGAGTTACCTTGATGTAGAGGTTGTTGTCTGCACTTCATTTTTTGAACCTTTCCTGCTGTAGATATTTATCCAGTCTAGAGTACCATGCTCTAGGAACCAATTGTTCAATGTAGACTTCTTCTTCAAGTTCCTTGTTCAGAAAAGATGATTTCAGGTCCATCTCTGTCCATACTATTCAAGACTCTGCTACAAAATTGTCCATAATTTTGATTGATATGTCATTGTACTATCATGAAGTACTACTACAACTGATTAATCTATCATATTGTACTTATACTAACTCAATGCACCGAATCTTTCTACTCAAATTCTGCAAGTTTCTCGAAGGATGTTTCTTTGGTCTATCTCAGCTACTGCATAGAATCCCCCTGTCTATTATTCATATTATCCGAGAATCTCTAAGCCGGATGGCTCAGAAAAATTCCTGCTCTGGAGTGTATTCATCATCATCTTCATTAGTATAGTCATCATCTCTCTAAGCTCTGACTTCTTTCTTTCTGTCCATGGATTCATCTTTCACTACAGTTTCTAAAAGTACAATCTCTTGAACCTGTTCCTTATTTACATGTCCTTCTTTTCTTTCAGTTATTTTTCAAATATTTTTGTATCTGACATCTTTCCTTTTCTCTGTATATTTTTCTTTATCTCATTTTATTTCCAATATTGCGATCTCTAGGACCTAGTCTTTGTTCACATGTTCTTCTTGTTTTGAATAGCCACTTTCAACATACCAACCATGGTTCTTCTACTTAGCTTGTAGAGTGAGTGTGAATTCTTCATTGCTATACTGATTCTTCTTTCTTATTCATTTTCTCTTCTAAGGCTCCTGTTTGTGACTGTTGTTGTTCTGTTGTGGTTCTCTAGGAGGGACTTTCATTCTACAATATTTGGCCATGTGTCCAAATTTATTGAACTTGTAGCATTCCACTTTAGTGCTAAATGATTCAAACATGTTGTAGCTTCTTCTCTGTGTTTGACTAAGTTCTTCTTGGATAACCATTTTGTGTATGACTTTCAAAGTTGTTTATGTTCATGCTATTAGCTTTTCAATTTACAACTTTATGTCCAAAATTATTGCATGTATAACATAAACCCAAAAATATAGTTTGATACCTGGGAGTTGAAGATATTCTGAAAGGAGTTACTCTTATGAATCCTTCTTCTTCCTAATGCCTATTTTTTTATGTCGATCATTGATTCTGAAATATGAATCTTCTTGATGGAGGAGTGTCCCTGTAATCTTCCTTGTAGGTCTTCCTATCCCCTTTGAATGTTTCTGCATAATTTTTTCGACATGTTTCTTGTTCTGTTTCTTTGGATCTTGATCCATTTTCTATATGATTGTATCCAAGTTCCGACTTTTCATGATTAGGCCTTTGACTGCTGATAATGTCATCCAAAACTTTTGAGTTTTTCTTCATATTTTTCTTTTGAATATCATTTCTCAATGTGACAATCTCTTCTTCCAAATTTCCAATGATCCTGTCTCTTTATTCTAACTGTTCTTTGAATTCTTATTCAATTCTTTTATATTCTTCTATTTGAACCTTCAATTCCGTGATGATCTACTCTAGTTCTTGAGTGTCTTCCTTCTTGTCTATTTATGCTTGTAGCTTCTTGTTTTTCCTCTTTTCTCTTCTTATAACTTCTATGGAAGTCAACAATTCTTCTCGGTAGTCAACTTCTTCCTCTTCATAGTATTCTTCAGTGTCTTCTTTATCAGAGTCTTCTACTTCCATGAATAGAACACTTTCTGTCTCACTGTCACTGACTTCATCTTCATCTGATGAGGAGATTTATTCTTTGTTGCATAAGATTTTCTTCAAAACTTTCTTTGTGGTTATTTTGCCTTTATATGTTTGTTTTTTATTTGAGTAATATTCATCATTCCTCTTATTTTTCTTATGAAGACATTGTTAGAAAAATGACCAGTACCATCATAATTAAAAAAAATCAATGGATGCTTACCTTTATATCTATCATTGGTTCCCTTGTTCAATCCCTTGACAAAATTGACCATTTCTTCATCATCTTCCGATATGTCACCGTTGTTGCTATGTTCTTTTTCTTTGACCTTTTGGATGCTTTGAAAGCTGCTTCTTTTATATCTAGATTTTCTTGTTCATTTCTCATTTCATATGCTGTGAAGATTCCATGTAGTTTGTCCATGCTTATTGAGTCTAGATCTACTCTTTCTTCTAGTGTTGATATCTTAGGATCATATCTCATAGGAAGAGATCTTAGTACCTTTTGAACAATTACATATTCTTTAATTTCTTCTCCCAATCCTATGATTTCATTTACTGTTTCATCGACTCGTAAGAAGTAAGATGAAATATTCTCATCTTCCTTCATCTTTGGTTGTTCGAACTTACCTCTGTAAGTTTGAAGCTTTGTTTCTTTGACTTTTGAATCTCCTTTATAAATATTTTGAAGTTTGTCCCAAATCCCTTTAGCAGATTTACAATGCATAACTTTGGTGTATAATGATTCACCAAGACCATTCAAAAGTGCATTTGTGGCTTTGAAATTATTTTGACCGAGTTTTATTTCTCTTTCACTTGTTTGCAGAACTGTTGGTTCTTTGTATCCATCTACTATACATTGCCAAATTTCAAATCCATGTGCATTTATATATGTTTTCATCCTTCTTCTCCAGAATGCATACTTTTGTCCATCAAACTGTGGTATTCCATGTTTATACATGTTGTTTCTCTCCATGATCTACCTTTCAGTGGTTAAACTAATTCATGAAGGAACTGGCTCTGATACCAATTGTTGGATTAATGAGAGGGGGGGTGAATCAGTAATAGAGAAATAATCCTTTTTAACCACAAAATGCAGGTGTTATGTCAATGTAGCATTATAATCCAATAGTTGTAGAGTAAATAAACAATGAAAAAATGAGCAATCATACACATACACAATACACCGATGTTTTTACATGGAAACCCAAAGTGGGAGAAAACCACAAAATGGTTTTTCTTATATTTCTTTAATAATTAGATTCATTGGAAGCACCAAATTCCTTTGTTTTCCAGCTGCAATTGGAAGGAGGCTTCAAACCCCTAGTTTCTCAGGCTACAACCCGACAGAAGCTCCAACTCCCCAATTCTCTGGCTACAACTAGAAGGAGGCTACACCCCCCTATATTATCCGGATACAACTGGAAGGTGGCTACAACCACCTGTCTGTGCCCCGTCCAACCGCCTTGACGTAGAAGAAGAATGATGGAACCAATGTCACACTATCACTGTGAGATATACTATTGTAAACCTGTACCAATAAACTTGTAATCAACCTGTAACAACTTGTACCAATAACTTGTGCCAACATGTACCTCAAAATGTACCATAAACAAATGCATCAACCATGCACCAAACCTGTATAAATAACTTGTCACAATAACCTATCCAAACAACTTGTAATCAACCTGTACCATAAACAAGTGCATCAACCATGCACCAACCTATATCTCAACTTATACCATCAATGAGTGCATCAAACATGCACCAAATATGTACCAATAATGAATCAAATGCACATAAACTATGACTCATCAATATGTACCATCATCATCAACTATACACCTCATGTATGTGCCAACTCATCAACTACTTGTCTCAACCATGTACCCAACATGTACCTCAACCAAAATCCCTCATCAATTTTATCATCCGAATATGATTTGTAACTCTGTAATAGACATGGTGTATATGATCACATACCTTCAAACCTTCCTTAACTTTAATGACAAGAGACTAGCATTTTCATCAAACTTTACTTTAGTCTCACATGACTAATTTTGGATTAGTCAACAACCCTAACTTGAAATAATCATAACTTGTACCTGTAATGAATAAAGATCTAAAAATAGTACACGATGTTCTTTAGAGTCTTTTATGCAATTCCTCCAGGTTTCACTGCTTGGAACCTCTCAGAAAAGGAGTTATAGCAAAAATGGCTTACCTTATTGAATTCTAGATTATTATAGAGAGGGAACTTGTAGAGAATGCCCCACACAGAATATTTGTTGTATGGATATGAAAATTGTACAAAGAATACTACAGAATGTACTATAACCAATACATTTGGTCTTACTAAATTTGGATATGTTATGAAGAAGTTATGACATTTTTACCTGAAACACCTATTTTAGACTAGTTTCGGGACTAGCCACAAACCCTATTTCCCACGGAGTGTAACTCCAAAAATACAATGACCCATAAGCTAAAATATTTATCACATATACTTGGATATGCTTCCTCAAGGACCTCCCAATTTCACGGTCTGAATCATTCTATAAAAAAATTTATTGCGAAAATGGTGAGATGACCTGTAAATAACATACCTTAGAAAGCATCATCAAAAGAATTTATCCTCCCTTGAATTTTGGTCTTCTTTACTTCACCTTCCCTCTGAAATTCAACTTAGATATCCTTTGGTTACCTTAGCCACTTGTATATATTCAATATGCTAAAGTGTGATTAAAATGAGAGAGCCTTGCCTCTTATTTATACTTTCATGTAGCTTCCTTAAGGGGTTACCTTTTAACCATGTTAACCCACTTTCCTTAATTTAGGGTTAACCCACTTCTAACTACTTTTCCACTTAGTAATTTATCCATTAACTTTATTATTTAAATAATTTATTTTGTATCCACTTTGACTTATAGTAAACTCATCACTTCACTTTATTATTTACCTTCTAAAATCTCTTAAACCACTTTCCTTATTTTAGGGCTAACCCACTTCTAACCACTTGTCCACTTAGTAATTTCTCCATTAACTTTATTATTTAAATAATTTCTTTTGTATCCACTTTGACTTATAGTACACTCATAACTTCACTTTATTATTTAAATAATTTCTTCTTTGCAAGAACTTTGACTACATTGACCTTTTGAGGCTTCTAAATGACTCACGAGGGTTCTCCAACTTCACGTGGCCATAACTCTCCAATCGTGAGGAGTTATGTGACATTCCACATACCAAAGGAAATGACATGGCATGTATTATCCATCCAGAATAGTCTTACCTTAAAATATATTAAAACTCATACCATTATACATCAAGCAAATTTGGGTCCATTACCCAAACCTTTGTGCTACCAAACTTTCTTCAAGGGTTGACATCAATGACAACCAACCCAAATAATCAACACTAACCTCCCTTCTACTTCTGTGTTGCATATTTATAGTAAATTCTATAAGACCTTAATGGATGATGGATCATTCAATAACTTAACATAGGATTGTAGAAAAGTAATTATGTTACTTACTTGATCTGAAGGTTGTCCTTTGCTGGTGTGATCCATTGAAGATGGAATCTCGTACATTGGTGGATCCTG